>VYXF01009738.1:5112-26861 GCA_013397295.1 Polioptila caerulea
AAGCGCCGCTGCCGAGAGCCCCGGGGCACCGGGCGGGGCTCGCACGGGGCCACCGGGTCACGGAGACATCGCCTGCTCCCGCACCGCGGCTCTGGAGAGCCGCAGCTCCCGGCGCTCCGAGCGCAGGCACGGGCAGGGGGAGGCAGGGGAGGCAGGGGAGGCAGGGGAGCGGCGCGGCCGGGGAAGGAAACGAGGACATTCATTTCTTAGCGAACCTGGTTAACTATTTCTGCCCGGCAGCGCAGAGGAAAAGGCTGGGCAGAGCCCCTGAGCAAATCCATTGTCACCGGCAGGAAAAAAAAAAAAAAAAAAAAAAAACAAAAAACCGCCCCAAGGANAGCTGTCACCTTCCCAGATGCATGAAGTTGTATTTATGCAGTGTGCCAGGAAAAAAAAAAAAAAAAAAAGATGATAAAAACGTGCCTGGAGGAATTTGGCTCGGGTTCATGTTTGAACCAGCTTCAGGTTTCCGAAGCAGAGGCTTCCGGACGCTCGGCGGGTGTTCTCTGGGCTGGAAGCCGTAGGGAACAGTATTTGGGCTCGTGGGGTGGATTCACTCTGCCTTGATGCAGGGAGTGACACAGAGAAGGGATGGGAGCACCCAAAGGTGCTCAGGGCTGCGCTGGAAGTGATGCCGAGCCCCATTTCTGGGCTGTTTTCCCGGGATTTTGCCCATTCCCATCCCACTGGTGGTGCCATCGGGGGCTCGCTGCCCCACTTGCACAGCTCCGGGTGTTAAAAAGGGTCCGAAATAACAAAGCAAAGCAGAAACGCGGCCTCGGGAGGCGCCGAGCTCTCTCAATCCTCGCTCTGCCCAAAGGGACCGGATCTCTGGGGAAATGGGGACCCCGGGTGGAAACCCCCCAGAAAATTTGGTCTTGTGACCTCACCACCGTCCTGGCACCTGTGGAGCAGCTGGTGCCACCCTGTCACCCCCCCCCGGGTGCTGACAGGTCCCAGCTGGTGGTGGCACCTCCCGGGACGAGGTTTTGGGTTAATTAATTAATGATCAGGGTGGTGGGACCGAGTCTGGGTGGGGGGGATGAGTGCTGTTCTGTTGGGGGTCCTCGCAGGCATCCCAAAAATGCACCAAGGAAGGACAAGATGCAGCCAGAAGAATTTCAGCTGGGTAGGAAATAAAAGTTTCTCTGGCAAACGCTGGCATGGGGAGCTGGTGGCATCTGCACCTCCTGAGGGACCTTCAGCCTCTGCTGTCCTGTGATTGCACAATTCACCCTCAGATCCCCACCTTGCTCAGCATTTCCCTCACCTCCACATCCACTGGCAGCCAGGGAAGGTTGGCATTCTCCCCAGAGGATGGAGAAGGAGAAAAAACTGCAGGAGAGAGTGTGCAGCTCTTAGAGGAGCAATTCCGACCTGCTTGAGGGCTTGGCTTGTCCTTATAAAGTCACTTCATTCCTTGGGGACAGCTCAGGACACCTGAGGGTGGGACACAGGATCCTCACCTTCTGAGGATGCAGCCAGAGAAACATTAGGACAACCCACAGCACGAAAAAAATGGGAGAGGCAATGAGATAAACAAATTGCTCCAACAAAGTTCATTCTCATGTGCCTTAATTAATTTATAGGATGGGTCTCCTCCTTTTCTATCCATTGTCCCTGTCTGTCACTGCTGCAGCCCCAGGTTGCAGCAGTGATGTGCAGAAATCCCACACAAACTCCTTTATTTTCCCTTCTCCTGGCAGCGAGGAGCAGAAACCACGTGGATTTTCATGGCTGCTCACCACAATCTCCAAGGGACAGACCGGGTCAAAGGGAGCTGTGCAGCCTGAAAACTGACCCTTGGGATGCTGGGATGGACACTGGGTGGAAGAACTCCAACCAGGCCATAAATGACAGGAGAAGGGAGTTCTGCCCTGCACTGGGATCGCTCAGGAATATGGTGCACACCATCTCAGATTGCTGGGGAAGGAGGGGTTTCCTTAGGACAAACAAACACAAAAAAAAGCCCTCCTGGTATTTTGGTCTTGGACAAGACCCAAGGATTGTCCTGGAAATGGCTGTCCCAGCTTGCAGGAGGAGCACGAGGTGCAGATTCCCCATCTGCCTCATGGCCCTTTTTCCGCTCCCATTGTCTGGAGCTGAGTTATGTTGGGATTTCCTCCCTCTGACTCTCTAAGGAAGCTTTGGACTCAGGGCAGGTTGCCCTCCTGTGGCATTCCGAGGAAATTTGGGTGAAAGGAGAAGGTGCCTGTGGCCTCCCAGGATTTAAGGGATTCCCTTTGGGGGTATGGGAATGTTTGCTCACCTCCCACCAGGAGAGGACACAGCTCTCTGCCATGGAGCAGAGCTGAAATAATTCTTTAAGCCAATGGGAGAGATGGGAAGGGATTTTGGGATGGGAGGAGATGGAGAGAGGAATGCCTTCCCAGGCCAACTCATGAACAAGGGGCTCAGGAGCTCCTTCCACCCCCCTCTCCAGGAAATCCTTTGGACAAACACTGGTTGCAACTAAATCTGCAGAGATCTGGAGGTAGAAGGGACATAACTCAAGGTCATCCCTCAGCCATGGGGAAATCTTTGGGGTTTTAAAGGATGAGACATTTAAAAGCTCTGGAACTGCAACAGCACCTCCACATGAGGCTGATCTCAGGACCTTGAGGTGGGGAGGAGGGGTCCAAGTTGGAGATGCCACCCCAGAGGAGCATCCTGGCCCTTTGGTAGCCAAAGGAGGGTTTTCTCTCAAGGAAGGTTGGCCAAGAAGATGAGGCCAGCAGGGAGCAGGTTCAGCTCCCACTGGTGGTGATGCTGCTGAGCCACGGGCTCCCCGTGCCTCAGTTTCCCCACCTGCACAGCAGGGAGCACAGCCCTCACAAGGTGCTGGGGATGTGAAAATGAAAGGTGTGCTCACAGCCTTGGAGCTTATTCCTAAAACAAGCCAAAAGCACCTCAGGGAGAAGATAAACTCATGGATGAGAGACACCAGCTGCAAATCCACATCTGCTGCTGGGATGGGCCCCGGTGGGTGCTGCTCTCCAGCTGTGCCTGGCCTCAAAGCCCAGCTCGTGATGCAGGAGCAGGGAGATCTAAGCTGGTGATCCCAAAGCCAGGAGGATGCAGATCCCCAGATTTTTGCAGAAGCCTCAGGAATGTAACACAGGAAAGTCAGGGTCTGGTGTTCCTCCCCCCAGCTCGGGTGGTCTGAGATAAGAGGAGGTTTGGGATAGGGGCTGGCCAGGAGGTCCCAGAGGGGTTTTATGGAATCCCAGAATGGATTGGGTTGGAAGAGACCTTAAGGATCACCTCATTCCACCCCTGCCTTTGGCAGGGACACCTTCCACTATCCCAGGCTGCTCCAAGCCCTGTCCAACCTGGCCTTGGACACTTCCAGGGATCCAGGGGCAGCCACAGCTTCTCTGTGCCAGGGCCTCCCCACCTTCACAGGGAAGGATTCCTTCCTTTTTCCATGAGGAAAAAGCCAAACCACTTCTGGTTTAATCCCCAACTCCCTGGACTCGGATTTGCACTGCCCTGCCGGGGGCTGGTTCGTGCCAGCAAAGGGAGCACAAACTGATGCCAAATAGGGAGGTTGAGCCTCCAGCCCCGGCAGGAAAGGCACCACACGCACATTCAGCCTCAGCAAACGCATTTCCCACCCAAATAACTGGGAAAGGGCAGAAAACGAAGAGCAGGGTGGGAGCAGAGCGGGGGCTGCAGCGCGGGGAGGGGATCTGTGAAGTGCTGGGAACCAGCCAAGCTAAAACCCCCCGGCAAAACATCAACGAGAGGAGGAGGAGGGAGAACAAAACAAAACAAAACAATCACGCAAGTAACATACGGAGAAGCGCTGGGCTCGGTCCTTCCCGAAATTGTCCCATCCTGGCCAGCTGTGGATCCCTGGATTCCTGGATCCCTGTCCGGCACCGCTGCCTGCGCCGCTCTCCTCCCTCCCACCCCGCCAAAGCCGCGCTCTGACGTGGAACGGGAAAACTCCTCGGAGTCTGCAACCCCAGCGTTCCCCGGGACAGCAAGGGTTCCTCTGGCTGCCCTTGATTTTTTTTTGGATTTTCCTTCTCAGCACTCACCCCATAAAAAAAAGAGAGCGAGATGAATAGCTCCAGAGCCAGGAGTGCTGCTTATGGAAAAAAAAAAAAAAAATCAAATCATTCAAATACTTGAAGGGTTTAGGGCTAAAAATAGCAGAAAGAGCTCCTTGGAGCAGGAGAGGGAGGCGGGAAGCAGAGGTGCTGCAGCAGGATAAGAAATGTTTCCTTCTTGTTTGGATTTCTTTTCCTTTCTGCTCCAAACCTGGTGGAAAGTTTGCAGCACCACCAAAAAGCTTCATTTCCCCCCTAATTTTTATGCCCAAAGCAGAGCCTGCTGCTGAAATTTTGCATTTTAAGGTTTTATGTTGATCAGAGGCTCCTCTCCCAGCCCCTCTTCATCCCTGTTCTGCCTTCCCAACCCCGTTTTGCAGGGCAGGGGGAACAGCTGGAAGCATCTCCCTGCTCTGCAGAGAACAGCTGGAAGGGAAAACAGCTGGAAGGGGACAGAGGGACATTTTCCTCCACCCCCTCCCCTCCTGCTCTCTGCCAGAGGGATTTTCCCCCAGGCACTTCTCTGCTGCAGAGGGGGGGATGTTGCCCCGACTCAAACCCACAAACAGGGATTAAATAATTGCCCCATCCAGAGGCCACAACCTTTGGCACGTCGTCATCTGTTCCTTCCCATTGCCAACTCGCATGATTCTATGGCTGACCTCACAAAAATTGATGTTTTCCTTAAAGGCCCCGTGTTGTGAGGAGAGATTTGGACTCCAGGAGTCCAAATCAGTGAGGTTTTACTCGCTGCAATTAAAGAAAACCCCCAAACTGAACAAATTTGGCATCAGGAAGGCCCTAAACCTTGAAAATCTGGTGGTTCTTAAACATCTCTTAAACACACATGACCCTCAGCATGTCTTAAGCAGCTCCCACCATGTGAAACTCCTCAAAATAACTTGTTTTTCCTGGTTTGAAGGAAATTTTAAGAGATGTCCTTGCTCCTCAGAACAGCTGGGATGGGGCAGCCAAGTTTTCACGCTCTAATTTAATTTCTCAAGTGTGTTTCTGCTCTCCAGCTGCTTCAGGGGAGGAACAAGCTGGGAACAGCCTGGCTGACTGTGCAGGGGTTATGTGTTCCCAGGAGGAGTTTTCCAGGGGAAATCAGCTCCTAGGATGCTCCAGGGATGGAGGAGGAGGAGGGAGAAGAGAGGCATCACCACAGCTCTTGCTCCTGCAGCTGCTGCTGCCCTTGACACAGTCACGAGCCCAAAGTTCAGCCCAAACCCAAGGATTTCAAGGAATTTTGGGCAAGGAAAACACCCCCACCAGAAAATGTGTAGGGAAATCCTTTTTGTAATCACACAGCTCAGAAACAACCTTAAATATGCTCCTAAAAATTCTCATCCCTGCTCTGTGTCAGACTTGGAGCAAACTGTTATTCAGCTTTGTATAAAACGTAAAACGAGCAAAATCCAAATTTTAAGGGAGTGTCCAGACCCCAGGTGGAATTGGATTTCTGCATCTTCTGCAAATATTTAACACAAAACATTTTGCAGGCTTGGGAAGAAATTCTAATTTTCACGGCCCTCCATGCTGCCTTTATCGATGCAATAAATAAAACAGAATAAATACACAACACATTACAAGGATCCATGAAACACTGACACGGCCTCCTGGGGTGAGGAACACCTTTTTGCTCCCAAATCCTCGATCCCTCCCCATCAGTGCCCCCCCTAGGAAGCCCCATCCTGGTTAGGAGGTGGCGTTGGAGCCGTACCTTTCACAGCCAGGAAAAAACGGTGCCCGTGGAGCCGCGGCTCTTCACCGCATAACCGGAGCCCGGGGTGGGGAGCAGCCCTGCAGCAGCACCAGCACAGCCCTGCAACAAAGCCAAGGAGCAGGAGATTATTCCCGGGCATCTCTCTGCCAGGCACAATACGGCAGCGTGTCACTGTCCCCGCTCAATGGCACCATTGTCCCCTCCCGAGCCGCGGCTCCCGCGGGTGCTGGCGCGGGGAGAAGATTCTGCCCCTCCAGAGCTCCTCCAAGGCTTTGTCCCACCACTGGGGAAGAGCAGGAGGCTTTGTTTTGGATCCCAGTTTTGCCTTGACAGCAGCACTGGGGTGAGGTTCCCCCAGGAGAGGAAGGAAATGGGATCTTGGGTGAAATAAATTAGGGATGGGAGGTTTGGGTTGAGAACGGGGGGTCACGGCTCACTGATGAAACAGAGGGATGCACCCCGGGGGATTTTGTTGGGATCTTTGCAGGAGTTTGCATCTGGATGCTGCTTCCAGGGGAACAGGACACTGAGGAGCTGGAGAAATCTTGGAATCCCAGCATGGTTTGGCTTGGAAGGGGCCTTAAAGCTCACCCAGCTGCACCCTCTGCCACGGGCAGGGACAACTTCCACTATCCCAGGTTGCTCCAAGCCCCATCCAGCCTGGCCTTGGACACTTCCAGGGACCCAGGGGCAGCCACAGCTTCTCTGGGAAATGCAGAGAGCACAGTCAGGGCTGGAGGAGCTCAGCAGGGAGACTTCACTGATAAACACAACTCTTAAATGGGAAAGTGGTGAGAAAACAGAGTCAAAATATTCTCNTGCAGAGAACACAGTCAGGGCTGAAGGAGCTCAGCAGGGAGACTTCACTGATAAACACAACTCTTAAATGGGAAAGTGGTGAGAAAACAGAGTCAAAATATTCTCAGAGGCACCCAAGGCCCAGAGAGGCAGCACATCTGTGGCAGCCACGGTGGTGAGAATGCTCAAGGGAAGTTCTGCCTGCCTTTGGAAACACCAGCAGCTGCAACAAGGACACCAGTGAAATGTCTTCCCTATAGGACAAAGGGGATCAGGCTGGATTTCAGGAAAAAAAACCAAAAAAACCAGCAAAGATCCCAGAGATGCCACCACAGCAATTCTGTGGGGTGAAGCTGCAGTGGGATGACCCCAAGGAGCAGCAGCATCTCTGCTTGGGAAGGCAGAGAGGGTGAATAAAACATTATGGTATTAAAAAAAAATACATGAAAAGGCAAATTAAACACAGAAACGCTGCTGTGCTGGAGCCAGGCTGCTCCTGGGGACGCTGGCAGGGGCAGGGAGTGCAGGCAGCCCTCGGGGGAGGGAGCAGAGGGACGATCCCCGGTGGGTGTTGGGCTCACTGGGTCACACGGGTCAGGCTGCAGCAGGAACGAGCCCAGAGGGATGGAAGGTGTGAGATCCCCCTCCCTGCTCGGGGGGACAGCCTGACAGACACTCAGCCCACGGACACCACTCCAGGGAGGGGGATTATCCCTCTGCCCTGGGCTTTCCCCTCTCCACCCGAACTGAGGTGCTGTTTTCTCCCTCCATTCCACACCCCCATGGCCAGGAGGCATCACAGGATTTCAAAGCAAGGGATGCAGCTCACACATCCTGCACTTCCAACTAGGAAAATTAATAAATCCCCTTTATTTTCTCATCCTATGCCCAGCATATCCAGGTCAGCACATTGGTGGTGACTGGAGCATTGCTCTTGGCTTCTTGAGTTTTATCCATCACCTCCATGCTGACTCCACCTTCGGGAGCCAGGCCATCCCTAAAGTTCAATGCCCACCACACAGACACTTTGTTTTCCATCAAGACTTGATACAAATAGGAGCAGCAACAGCTGATCCTTCAGGGAATATCTGCAAATTAATGCTGGGCTCATAACTTGGGCACTTTCCACTTGCCCATTGCACCCAGCTCCCAGGGAGTCTTATTCCCACATGGCTTCAATAAAATAAACCCCTCTATGTGGAAATTGAGGAATATATATCTATATTTTCCTTTTCTGCCTCCCTTCTTTTTATCCCCTCCTTGCGTCTCTGAAGATGGGGAAAGCAAAATCCAGGAAAACATCCTGTTCTCCCTCCTTTTTGTGGCTGGACAGAGAGGAATCAGGCGTCAGGAGGGGGATGCATCCCTGATTCCACAAGCATCCGGTTGTTCCAGTGGCCGTACCAGTTGCCACGGCACAATGGGAATTGCAGATGGCTTCTGGTCATTCACAGGGCCGGAGTCATGTCCGGGACAAGCAGAGTCACAGCTGCTGCTGTTGAAAAAGCCGAGGCTGTGCTGGATTCCTGAGTTTTGGAGGCTGGGAGCAGGGGGAGGATGCCGGGCCGTGCGTGCCGAGCCGGCCGCGGTTATGGATCGGCGTCCCGCGCTCTCCAGGGATGACACAGTTGCACATCCAGTCGATGTGGCTGACCCAAATACAGCACCCAGCAAGGCAGGCACAGCCCGGCCCCCCAGCCAGAGCCAGGGCCACTCTCAGCCTCGTGGAGCTGAGGGGGACGGCAGAACTCCAATGAGCACCCTGGAGCATCCAGAGCCATCGGCAGAAAATTCCATCCTCCCACACAACTTCCTTTCCGGCAGCAGCACAGGCAGAGAAAAGCCCTGGAGGAGCAATGCTTTGGCCAGGGGATGCTGGCACAGATCCATTCGAGTCCCACCTGGATCAGTTATCCCAGGGAGGGTCATTGGCTGGTGTGGGATAACAGGACCTACCTGTGGTCGGTGTTGGTGGTGCTGGTCGGAGTCTCAGCGTGAGGTGGCAGCAGCTGGAGCGTGGTGGTCACCTCCCTGTCCTGTGGGACAGCACAAGGGACATCAGGATACCTGGCATGGACCACACCACCCAGCCCAGCTACAACCTCCTGTAAAAAAAGCCCAGGATCCACATGGAAGAGGAAATCCATCCCAAGCCCACCTCTCTCTGCTCCCACAGGTTCCAGTGCTCTTTATCCGTTTTGGAGCAGCCAGAGGTTTTTGCACCCTGGCAGACTGGGGAACATGGGCAGGTGGAGGGATGGGGATGAGGATGACACCCCCAGTTCCCTGCTCTCCTGTTTGCAGCCACACAGGCTGCTGGAGGATTTCCTAGAAGATGTTTCCATCATGGATAGAGCAGGAAAGCTGTCTTTGCCAAAAAGGTGGGAATGAGTGGCCTCCCCCATTGAACAGCCTCTCCAGAAGATCCCAGGAGTTTTTCCTCACAGGATAACTTCTGGCAGCACTCAGGACACCCACAACACACCCTCCCTGTGCCCCATCCCCTCACACTTCCATACCTGGGACGCCCAATCCCAGCGCTGCCCTGGGAAACGCGCGCGGAGCGAGCCGGGCACTGATGGACAAGCAGGAAAATCAGGATTATTCCTGCTCCTTCTTCCCCTCATTGCTCATTTTCTACGCCGGCTGCCCAATTATTTCCCAGGCTGGCTCTGCCCCGCGGTGCCTTTCTGCAGTGGCATGGAAGGAAGCCTGAAAATCAGAGCTGCCTCCGCCAGCACTGAGATGCCAAGGAAAAGCACAGCAAGGACAAGCCTCTGGACTGTGGGCCCATCAGGATGGGGGCAAATGGGCTTTGGGCTAATGTTGGCTGCTTCAGGTGTCCTGGAGTGTGGCTCCAGCTTTTCTTGGATGATTTGGGCTTTGGGGACTGCCTGCCCTCCTGCATCCTTGCACAGTGTCCTTCCCACGCAGGGTCTGGGTGCTGCTGGGTCAGAGCAGAGGTGACCTCTCAGTCCAAACCCTTGAAGGAGTATTTCTATTGCTAAAGAGCTCGTGGGTAGGCAGGAAAATTGAAAAATGGGGGTAAATAATCAGCTCCTGCCCCAAAAACAGTGTGTCAGCCTGGATTCAGCAAAAAACAATGCGACAACAGCAAAGCAACAGCTTTGAAGCAGAAGTGCTACAGGGGGTTGTTTTTTTTTGGCATCAGTTCTGAAATATCCTCACCCTCAGACAGGGGAGCTCCCAGGGCAGGTTTTATCCCAGCTTTTACCATCCCCTGCACTCTTCTTCCCCCAGCAGCGATGTAGGTGCTGCCACATTTCCCAAAGCATCTCAGCTGAAAAAACCTGAAGACTGTCCAAATTTATCTCTGTCTGACAGAACAGTGCATATACAGTTATATAAAATCCCTATTTCTGACATTTCTGGGAGCAACCCAGGAGCAGGCCTGTTCCTTTACTTGGGTGCACCCTGAGATGGGAACAGCACCCTCCTGCCTGGGTGGTAAAAGAGTCCTCCAGGAGGAGCATCTGTAATCACAGACAACCCTTGGGCTGGAAGGTTCCTGTATCCTCACTTTCCCCGTGTGATTCCTCAATCCCAGCCCCACATGGAGCACTGGGAGCAGATGTTTGCAGTTGTGGAGAACCCAGCATTTGACACCTGCCATGCTCAGCGTGGTCCCAGCCTGCCCCAGGGATGTGGGAATGGAATACCCCAATGGGCCAGGACCAAACCCAGGGATCCAGAAAGGCATTTAAGGCTGCAAACAAAATTAACAAAACAGACATCCCATTTTTGAGCGTGCAGGAATTAAACTTCAACAAGTGCCTTCACCCACCCAGCTCTGGGATTCAATGCACGGCACAGCTCCTCCAAAACACCAAACCTGGAGAGGGGCACTGCTGGCAGCACCCAAAATGACTCCCTGGAGATTCTCCACAGCTGTGTCACCCTCGTGGGGAGCAGCCTGGCTCCACCACCCACTCCTGCTCCCTGTGTTTCCCACCGCCATCCCGATGGCCACCCTGTCACCTCTCATCAGCACCGGCATTCCAGGCATTCCCTGTCTGCTCCATCACTCACAGCAGCTACAGCAGGGCACCCCACCAGGGCAGCACATCTCTCTCCCTCCCCATCACCAGGGAAGAGGGGGCACAAGGGATCCAAAGGATCTGTTTTCCCGGTTTTCCTGGAGCTGCCAGGCGGCGGGAGCATGGCCCCCATTGCCCGGTGCACTCACCTGTGCCGCGGGGATGAGCCGAGGCCGGGCTGGCAGGAGCGATCCGCAGGGAGCAGCCGGGCACTTCCATCTGGTGGCAGCCCCGCAGGTGCCACGCGGTGGCCGCAGAGCCCCGGACTGAGGCGGGCGCCGTGTCCTGCACCTCCTGCTCCGCGACTCCAGCGCGTTCCCGCTGCCGCTCCTGCCATCTAGAGGGGACCTTTTCCCACTGCAAACGCGCCCCTCGAATTGGAGCAAAATCCCACGATTCAGAAGGAAAAATAATCAGAGCCCATCACTTGAGGGCGCAGGAAGAGCCTGGACGCAGCGGCTCACAACACCAATCCACACAGGATTTTCCTGCTGCTTTAGCCAATTCCAGAAGCAAGAAGTGGGAAAGCCACGACAACAGGAAGTGATATTTTCTAGGAAATCTAGGAAAGATGTATCAAACTGGCCCAAGAAAGGTAAATGATCAAAATAATCGAATCATGGCTGTGAATGCAAGGTACTGTTGGGTGGCCCAAGGGGGGTTGTGCTTGTTGTCTCCATCAGGTGGAAGAGGGAGGTTTGGAGATGACCTGGACCAAGAGGTACTGCAGAGCAGCTGGATAAACTGGAGGGATGGGATGTGAAGAGGATGAAACCCAAAAATGGAGCGTTTAGGTACAAACCTGCTCTGGTAAGATGTGGTTTGGGTGAGAAAACATCCCAGCCTGGCACTGCAGGGCCCAGCTGCTCGTGGGCTGTGTGCTTTGGGGGAAAGCAGAAGTCAGCACCTGTAGGATGGGAGCTCTGACAGACTGGTCATTCCACAGAATGGAATCACAGAAGGGTTTGGGGGGGAGGGCCCTTAAAGCCCATCTTGTTCCACCCCTGCCATGGGCAGGGACACCTCCCACTGTCCCAGGCTGCTCCCAGCCCCAGTGTCCAGCCTGGCCTTGGACACAGCCAGGGATCCAGGGGCAGCCACAGCTCCCCTGGGCACCTGTGCCAGGGCCTGCCCACCCTCCCAGTCAGGAATCCCTTCCCAATATCCCATCTATCCCTGCCCTCTGGCAGTGGGAAGCCATTCCCTGTGTCCCTCTCCAGTCTGTCTCCAGCTCTCCTGGAGCCCCTTTATACCCTGGAAGGGGCTCTGAGGTCTCCCTGGAGCTTTCTCTTCTCCAGGTGAACATTCCCAGCTCTCCCATTTTGTCCCCCCAGTTTTCATAGTGTGAGAAACCAACCCAAGGACACTCAGGATATGTCCTGCTGAAGGGACTGAAGGGCTTGGAAGTTTCATGAAAACATCAAAGTTAAGGCTAAGGAAAACTTGGGAAATGAAGTGCAAAGCTCTGCAGGTCTCAGAACAGAGACCTGTACAAGCAGCAGTTACTGGATGCAGTGGATTCCCCTTGGGAAAAGGGATTTATTGTTGCCTTGATGCACATCAGCCCAACAGCTTCCCTACAGCCTTCCAGAAGGGCTCAGCCCCCAAAAATCCAGAGGTACAAACCTGGGGGAGCACGTGCTGAGCATGCAGTGAACAGAAGCACAAGCATGACTGGGTTTCCTTTTCTTTCCTTTTAATATAAACATCCTAGGGTAAGTTGGGGGTTGGAGCAGCCTAAAGGGAATGTCTTTTGGAATAAAATGGTGCGACGAGCTTCGGGAATGATGTGCAAAATTGAAACGCCCAAGCAGGGTCAGCTCAGGACTTCCTGGATTCTTCGGTCTTCTTGATTTCCTGCAAGGAGATCAGGAAAGAGACTGAGAATCTGCCACCCTTTGGGAAACAGCTCTTGGCTTAGGAGACCAGGAGTGACCAACAACTCAGACCAGTTCCACAACAGCGCAGGACCAAGCCCCGAGTTCACCTTTAGGGACAAGGCAAGGTTGGACTTGGAAGCTCCAGAAATAGGAATCCCCCTCCTCTGCTACCCAGGGATGAATGTTTATTTTGCCCCAGCTCAGGACTGTGTTGGATTAATTTCCCACTCTCAGGCCACTGATCATCATCACTTGTACTCACTCTGGCCCTCAGCAGCTCAAAGCAGGCCAAGAGTGGGATGAGGTGACATTTCTGTGGCTGCCTGAGAACAGACCCTCACCTGCCTGGCCCTGGAATGAGGTGGAAAAAATCCCCAAGGACTCACCTCCAGCAGCACCTCCTTCAATTCAGAATAAGCCTTTTCTAAATCATCATTAATGATGACCAGGTCAAACAGTCCAGGCTCTTTACCTGGGGAAGGAGATGAGGACAGAGTTAGAGAATATTTATTCCCTGTGTCAGCTCTTGTGCACAAAGTCCTGTGGCATTTTAATATCCTTTTTTAGTATTATTATTTCAGCTAGTGCTAATGAACTGCTCTGCCAACCACCCCCAAGGAACAGCAGTGGGAAATGCAGCAGTGATCCAACTCTGCTCATGGCAAGCCCTGCTGGAGAGCACAGATCAGATGTTCCCACAAAACCCAGCTCCCAGATTGCCCAGGCATCCCCTCTGCCTGCACTCGCCCTCCCAAGGACTCACTGAGCTCCAGGTCCATGCGGGCTGCAGTCAAACGCTTCTGTAAACTCTCCTCTGTCTCAGTCTTCCGGTCCCGTAGTCGTTTCTCCTAAACCCAAGGACAAAGACATTGAGGAAATGAGTGTTCTGAAAGCTGCAGGCAGAAACCACCCCCACCTCAGGCCAGTGCTGTCTGTGACCACGGGCACGTGAGAACACCCTGCAAAGAGTGAGGGGCCTCACTTCCAGCCCAGTGCAAACCAGTGGCAAAACTGGGCTTGAGATCTCCTACCCAGAGTTTAGGATCCCAGGTTTCTTTTACCTCCCTCTCTATTTATTTTTCCAGGTACTGCTGGAAATGAGATCTCTCTGCTGGGCTCTGGCATCTGGTGCTGCTGGCTTCCTCCTCCACAAACTCAACGAGAAACAGAGCCTGCCTGATGTACTGAGAGCAAGAGGGGAGAGTCAGGAGTTGTCCTCATGTGTCCTCACACCTTTCTGAACCATGACAGTGATTCCACTTCAGCAAGAGTCCCACTGCAATCACTTACATAGGGGAAGACCAGAGGGGCATAGAATTTATGGTGCTGCACAGAACCAGCCTCCCTGGGTTTAATTTTAACTGTGGAGGCAAATCTCAGCACGAAGCACAATTAATGCTTTCAAAGACTGGCCATGCTGCAACAGAGTCCATAACCAAGGTGTGCAAAACACGGAGGAAGGACTCAGAACACAAAACACTGAAGACTTAGCCCTGAGAGCCAGAGGCTGGGGAGCTGAGCAGAGATATGCTCGGGGAGGCACTCCCCAGCTAAGAGGAGCAGCAGGGTGGCTGAGGGAAGGGGAGCCCCGTGGCTGCAGAGCCGGGTGCTGATTACCTCTAAGACCTAACGGCAAAGCAAGGCGGGCGCTCACCAGGATCTCAATGGATGGCGGCTGCACCGAGATGTAGATGGGGTTCAGCTCCGTCTTCTTGATGTTCTTCACGCCCTGGATGTCGATGTCGAGGACACAGATCTGGTTCTGGGCCTGCACGGCCTGCACAGCTGCTTTACTGGGGACACAGCACACAGGGGAGGGGTCAGAGTGCCCAGGGAAGTTGGGGTGTCTCCTCCAGCAGCGGGGTAACCCCACCCCTGTGCCCAACCTGTGGCAGGAGAGGACAGAGCCTGCTCTGCTCTTGATGAAGAGTCTCCCCAAGTGCCACTGCTCTGGGTGACATTAGCAGGAGCTGCTGTCTCCTGCTAGAGGCTGGCAAAGCTGTGCTGGAAGGTGTGGGAATGCATCATGGCTATCCCACAGGATGGGTGGGATGCCCATACACTCCTGCCTTGGCAGAGCTTCACCACCACGAGAGGGAAGTTCCCTGCTCATGGCAGGAACCTGATGATCTTAAAAGGTCCCTTCCAACCCAAACCATCCTGGGATTCTGTGACAAACATGGAAAAAGGCTCCACCAAAGAGCAAAACCACTGCCAAGTCCCCTTCTCCAGAGACCCACTGACTCCACATGCTCTCCTGAAGGATGCTCAGTGGACATGGATGCTCCATCTGGGCCACAAGATGCACTTAATTCTCCTCTTAATTTTTCAAGTGGCGGCTTTTATATGCTATAAAGACAATTTCTCTTCCCCAGTATGGGGAATTGCCTCAAGCTTTTTAATCATTTATTATTATTCACTGATGAGACTTAGGGAGCAGAAAGGATTGGCGAGAACTTCAACTCCCCTGCTAAGCATGAGGGACTCTCCATTTTACCCCACATCTGAGCAGGAACACCCTCAGGGGCTTGGGGAGATTCTGTATTTATTTTCTAGAATCCCAGAATAGTTTGGATTGGAAAGGATCTTCAAGACCATCCAATTCCAGCCCCTCTGGCACAGGCAGGGACTCCTCACCTACCTTGTCCCGTACATATTCCCAGAGAACTCCGCGTGCTCGATAAATTCCCCAGCATCAATTTCTTTCTGCATTTCCTCTCTGGTCACAAAGTGATAATCTGGAGAAGGGAAAGTGAGGAAAAATGGACAGAAATTAACATTTTGAAGGTAAAGTTCATAGTCAAAATGACACTCATGGGTCTTTGGGGGAGAAGACACTTAAAATCTGCTTTAGACAGTGCTGGCAGACTGCAGAGATTCACTTCCTACTTCCACACCAGCTGTCCAAACACCTGCTCAAAACATTCTGGAGTTTTCTGTGTGGCCAAAAACGCTGCTCTAGCCCATTTTTCATATCCTTTCCCATTCCTGGTGCATTGGGAGCTTCTCCCTCCTTGCCTACAGGTGTGGGACACATTACAGCAGGAATGGTAAGGCCTTTCATTTGAAAGGATTTCTAATTAAAGACTAGAATGGGATGAGAGAGAGAGAGAGATAAAAGAGAACATCAAAACCAAACTAACTAAAAAGGAATATTTCTCTATCTTCTGTTCTATCTTTCCTTTCACTTCAGAGGGAAAACTGCCATTGGAAATGAAGAACAAACCCCATTTGATTGTTTCTTAAATATGCAAATACATGAGGAAACAGCTGGGCACAAGCTATTAATACAGCTAAAGCCATCTCATTAAGCAGCTGCACTTCCCAAAGCAGTGGCCATTGGAGATATCTCCCCAGAACCACCTGGAACTTTGGAAAATCAAATCACTCAACACCCAAGTTCAGAGCACAGTAGCTAAAATGAGAGCCCAGCTTTGAAAACCTGAATTATTTGGAGAGTCCAATGAGACAGACCTGACTCCTACAGGCTCACCTTTGCCATTCACTTCTCCAGGTCTTGGCTGCCTTGTGGTATCTGCAGGGAAAAGAAAATAAAAAGAAAAAACAGCTTTGTAAATCCTGTACATCACCCACGGGTGTTGCAGGATCAAAGAAATGTCAAGGTCTAAATGGCACATGGATCTCTAGAGAAAAAAATCTCTACCAAGAGGCAGTTTGGGAAAAATAAGGTTTAGTTTGGAGTGAGATGAGAGATTCAGTTGAATCAGGAGCATAGGATCACACACACAAAATAGATAATTGAAAGTTTTTTTGTCCTCCCATAGCATGAAATTTTTAAACATCCAGTATTTGCTCTTTCCTGGTGGAGTGAATCCAGATCTCAAAGCACAGATTTTACTTGCAGTACACAGAGTGTTGGGACATTAAAATACATTTTGGTAATGGACTTAAAAACACCTTGCAGAGCTCCACAGAAAAATCAAACAGCCTTTGAAGCAGAATGTGGGGGGATTTTGTTTCTTTCTGAGTCAAGAATCACTCAGAAGGTTCTTATTTCCTCTCTGAGCTGTGTTTAGAGATGTGAGGAGTCACTAGGCCTGGAAAGGTGCTACTCCAGACCAAGCTTAGACTCACCACTCAATACCAGGAGTAAAAGGTGCCCTGAATCACCCCCACGAGCCCACAGCCAGACTGGGACACAGACAAACCATGAAAAACCTTTCTTTGGGGTATAAATAGAGCTAGGCTGGGAGCTGGCACTCCTGAGCCATCCCTGGATACTCACGGGAGACGCTGAAGCCAAAGACGTTCTCATAATCTTTGAGCAATTTCTTTAACAAAGTGCTTTTCCCTGCACCTGATGGGCCACTCAGAACCACTGGCCTTGGTCCCTGCATGACTGGGGAGAGACAGAGAAACGTGTCTGGTTAGAAACACCCATGGAAACAAGGCTGTGCATTCCCAGGAGTGCTCAGCCCCTCAAAACAGCACCAATCCTTGAGCCTTGGGGACACATTTCTGCAGGAAAATCTGAAATTATGCAAGATCACAAGCCTAGAGCTGATAAAAAGTACTGGGAGTGAAGAAATACTTCTCAAGAGACTGAGGTTAAACTCATAGGGCGTAACCCAAAGGAGGAGAAAATTGGGATTGAGCTGTCACTAAACTGGGATGATTCAAACCAGCTGTTTTCCACCACAGCTGGGTCTCACTGGGACCAAAATCCTGAAGAAAACTCTAAAAGGAACAAAATCATATTTGTGCCTGGTGGCATTTGCAATCATGGGACAGAGGTACAGTCCCAGTCCCCTCTCTCTCACAGGGAGAAAAGAGCTTCAAGGAGAGTGTGCAGATAAGATTTTGCATCACCAACCCCCAAATCTTTGCAACAGCACCTGAACCCAGGTGCAATCACTGCCATGAACACGCTCAGGAGTTTATTCCCATATTTCCTGAAGCACCAACTCCACCTGCAGGTGTTTCATGGCAAAAAAGGAAGAGATTCCAGAGATGAGTTTACAGGTGAAAAAAGGCAGCCTGGGGCCACAGAACTTGCAGCAGTTGTTTCTTCAGCGGGAAAGAAAGAAAGAAAAATATGTGTGCTCATGTTCCTGTGTCTCTGGGGAGGAAGAAAAGTTAATTACCCACATGGGAAAAAAAAAAGAAATGCTGTGTAAATATGCAGGGGACCCTCATCCCTCAGCAGCTTCCAAACCAGAAGTGGTGGTGAGAGCAGGACAAATCAAACAAGTTCTTCCTATTTAAAAATAGTTACTTCCAGCAAGCAGAAACATCCTCGGAAAAGCTTTTTTTTTTTTAACCTCCCTGGCTGGGTGTGGCTTGGGGAGCCACCAGCCAAGAGGCAGATAATGCCTTTCCATTTTAAATTAGCTCCTAGCAATGTCACGCTGACCTTACACATCACTTTTCCAACAGCCTTAAGCCAAATGCTGTCTCACCAGAGCCCGGCTAATCCCGCCGGGCTCCCTGGCCCTGACCCCGCCTGCGTGAGCGGGGACGCCTCCCGAGCCCCAAATCCCTCCTCCCTCGGGCAGCACGACAGCCCGAGCATTACACAACTTTTCCCTCGGCTCGCCGAGGATACTCGTCTGACCGCAGGTCACCCCAGGCTCCGCGGAGGGACGGGATATTAATACACAAAGGCTAAGGAGGCGCCAACAGCGGCGGTGAAAACACCCAGCGGCAATAATCACCCATAAGGAAATTCCTTCATTCCTTCTTGGGTTTTGTTGGTTTTTTCTCTTAGTGCCCTCTGCGTCTGCAGCATCAGAGATCCAACAGATGAAATTTTGGGAGGACCAATCTCATCACCACATTGCTCCATCACCCCCAAAGCAGAAGGCTGAACAAACTCTAGGAAATCTTTTGGGGACCTTCCTGCCATTCCCTTGGTCCTTAAACTTTGGCAATTTCCAAAAAGCACAGGTTTTGCCTAAATGTTCAATACCAGTAGAAAGCACCAGGGAAATGCTCCTCGGTGCTTGCAGCAAGGGAGCAGAGCAGGCCCTGAAGAGTTATCCAAAGCATTTCCCTCTCTCCTGCCTCTCACAGGTAATTCCATCAGGTGAGCTCTGAGCATTCCTTGGAAAACTCTCCACACAAACTCATCACCCTTCAGACATCCCGACATGCTGCACAACACATCTGCCCCCAGACAGTGCTCCTTGCTCACACATCAGCTTCCACAAGCACCCCACAAACCCCACAAGTGACACTGGGATGCCAGCACTGATTTCCAGCTGTTCCAGATCCCCTTCCAGGATCCAGCTGTGCCAGAACTGGGATGGATGCACAAATCCCAGTCCTAGATCCCAACCAGAAAGAAAAGAGCTTTCCCCTCTTCTCCCTCAAAATTTCATCTGCCCCTTAGCAAACACCAGTAGAAATTAAAAGCTGCCCAAATCACTTCCAATCATTTCATTCAACCCCAGACAAACTGGGAAGGGGGGGAGTGGGCTGGGAGCAGGCTCCAACACATCCTTACCTTTTTCTTGTGCTCCCTCCCAGCCCAGGAAAGCAGTGCAGCCCCTGGCAGCAGCACAGGCTCCTGGGGACAGAGCTGGGCTATTTGTGAGCTCCTAAAGCCTTAATTAATGAGCCACCGTTTGAAGATGGCCAATGAGAACAATCCTGCTGAGCTTTAATCTCCCCTCGTGGGTCCTCCTCCACTCTCTGCTCTCCTGGCTGGCAAAGCTGCATCCAACACCTCCAAAAGGCTGAGGGGTGCCAGCCCTTGCTGGTCTGGGATTATGGAAAACAGCAAAGGTGCCCCTGTCCCTGCAGACACTGAAGGCACAGGGATTTTGTCTGTGTAGAATCCTGGAATGGTTTGTGTTGAAGGGACCTTCCAGATCATCTAATTCCAAACCCCAGCTGTGGGCAAGGACAATTTCCACTAGACCAGGCTGCTCTGAGCTCCATCCAACCTGGAACACTTCCAGGCACTTTCCTTCTGCAGGAACATTCCCCTTCCTTTGGACCAAATCCACACAGCTTCACCTCAGGTCCATGACAACAAAGGGGGCAAGACAGCTCCTTCTCCTGCCTGGAGATCCAAACCCTTCCCACAGTGGGGCTCTCTCCTTGACTTCACTCCCTTTTCTTTCCCCAAAATGCTCATAACTAAGAGAAAAGGCACCTGGGTTGTGATCACGTCTCACTTCTTTCAAAACAGCTAAAAATAAACCTAAAGGCTTGCAGGTGTTTCCTCCTGCCTCCCTCGTGAATCCCTTCACTTGCTGGAGATCTGCAGAGGGAACAAAAGCCATTTCCACTCCCAGACGATGGGGCTGGGCCCTCACAGGGGGAAAGGTGGAAAACCGGGAATTTCACAGAATTCCTGAAAAGTTTGGTTGGAAGGGACCTTAACGCTCCACCCCTGCCACGGGCAGGGACACCTCCCACCATCCCAGGGTGCTCCAAGCCCTGTCCAACCTGGCCTTGGGCACTTCCAGGGATGGAGCACCCACAGCTTCCCAGGGCAATCCCACAATGTCCCTGCCCTCATTCCCTGCTCCCCCATTCCTGCCAAACAGCTCCTCCCCCCACAGCCCTCAAAACCCACAGGTAAAGACACAAACAAACCCCCAAACCCCAGATCTGGCAGATGTGGGGCTTTTTTCTCTCTCCTGTGTGGTTCCAGGAATGCATCCATGCATCACATTTCCCAGCTGGCTGCAGCAGGAATGTCACAAAGATGGATTTATTTCAGGC
Source organism: Polioptila caerulea (assembly GCA_013397295.1). Classification (NCBI taxonomy): domain Eukaryota; kingdom Metazoa; phylum Chordata; class Aves; order Passeriformes; family Certhiidae; genus Polioptila; species Polioptila caerulea. Next base: position 25,328 of record VYXF01009738.1, read on the forward strand.
AGAAGCTCCATTTCCCACCCCCCCTTTTGTCAAATTTTGGCATTTTCAGAGCAGCCAATCTGCAAACATCCAGCACACATTTCCTAAATATGGGTTGGGATCCAGCCAAATCCACCAAAACCAGTGGATCACAGCGAGAGAACAGCCCAGCTAATTAACAAAATCAATTATCTCCCACACCTGGGACTGAGGACACAGCCACACAAACCCCTGTGGGCTGCAAAAACACGAGGTGGTCACAGGAGGAGGTCCCCAAGGCAAGGAATGGTTCCTGGTCTGCTTGTGCTGCTACATTCACCCTGGGTTTTACCTCGTAGGTGGCAACCAGAAAGCAAAGGACAGACATCACAAGAGTTAAACAAATTAAAACTGATTAGCAGAGAAGCTTTACAGGGAAGGCAAAGCCCCATTATGAAGAAGAAAAGAAGATTAAAGCACAGTTTCCCTGGAGCCTTGGGAAAGGTCTCCTGGATTAGGATTGTAATCCCACCCCCTATTTTTAGCAGGTTTGTTGTAAAGGTGCCACCCCCACCTAGACAGGTTCCAAAAAGGGAGAGAGAGCTCCTGCTGTGAGCAGGAGCAGGGAGGTTCCCCCCCTTCCAACTTCACCCATCCTGTGATTCTGTGAGGAGCAGAGCATCCCACAGCAGTGCAGACCTGGAACTCAGCCACCTTTTTCCTGGAAATAATTACCTAAAAAGCACTAATTAGCCTCTCCACTGGCTGCACTCCTGGCTTGCAGGGAGCAGTGATGCTGCAGACAGAACACAAACCACTTGCTCAAGGTCACTGCAGAAATCAGGGAGGTCCAAGCCAGTCACTCCCAGACCATGTCCACCTGTAAACCAGACCAGTTTAACCCACCAGTAGTGGAACTGGAAGCCAGTTTACCTTCCTGGGAAAACCTCTCCAGAGGTGAAGCTCACACAGGTGTGGTTTTATCACCTGCTTCCCCACACGTGTTTGTTTTAGGATACCTGAGGGATGCTTATCCCTAAACCCCTCCTACCTCACCGCACCCCACAAACCCCACCTGATTCCACAAGCACATCCCTCTCTGCCTGGTTTATCTAATCAGGGCCCTCTCGGAGCTGCCCAGCGATGGGGACCCGGTGTGGATGTTGGGAAGGGCACAGAGCCAGCCCGGGGACAGCCCTGTGGGGCTGTGGGCTGTCCCACCCCTCAGCCATCCCACATGGATAACACAGGACATGCAGAGGATCCGGGGGAGCTCAGCCTCATCCAGGGAGTCCTGGGGGGGATCAGCACCCCCAGGAGGGGCTAAGGGCCCTCAGTGCTGGGCCCTGTGACCAGCCGAGCATCCTGGGGCCTGCTGCACCCCCTCAGCCCAAAGGCCTTTGTGAGGGGCCGAGCACTCCAAGGCCAGCCAGGACTCCTCAATGCAGGGCCCCCAGGAAGGGCTGAGAACGCCGGGACCCCTCAGCAGAGGAACCCCGTGAGGAGCTCGGCACCCCAGGGCACGTCGGGCCCCCTCAGCCAAGGGCCCTTGTGAGGGGCTGAGGACCCCGGAGCC
>VYXF01009738.1:32049-50212 GCA_013397295.1 Polioptila caerulea
CCGTGCACCCCCTCCCACCTGCGGGTTATAAACCCCCTTTTCCAGCCTATAACACCCCCACAAAGGCCTTTGGTCATTCCGCTGACCTCTGGGGGGACAAATTTGCTTCCCTGCACCTTCAGGAGCCTCCCTAGAGCTGCTTGGAGGATCTGAAGTGGGTAAAGCCCGAGCTGATCTCTTTGCAGGTCACCAGAATCCCCCCGAATCTGCTGCGGGTGCGGCGCCATGTTCGGCTCCTCCCGGGGCGGGGTCCGGGGGGGCCAGGACCAGTTCAGCTGGGAGGATGTCAAGACAGACAAACAGCGTGAGAATTACCTGGGTAAGGGCTGATCCTGCTCAAATCCCCTGTCCCACCCTCCCCATCCCCTCTGCCACGGTTTTGGGGTGCAATGGTGTTGGGGGGGGTCACTGTTCCCCACAGGGAACTCCCTGATGGCGCCGGTGGGGCGGTGGCAGAAGGGCAAGGACCTGACCTGGTATGCCAAGGGCAAGAAGGACACGGCCCCCCCGTTATCCCGGGAGGAAGAGCTGGCTGCTGTCCGCCTGGCCGAGCAGGAGGCCATGATGGCAGCACTGTGAGTCCACACCCCACAAAACCCCCCAAAAAACACGAGGTGCGTGTCCCCCCAACACGTATCACCTGGTCTTGTTTTTATAGGGGCTACAAGAACTTGAAGAGGCAGCCCACGGGCCTCAGCAAAGAGGTAACAGTGGCACCACGTGTCCCCCCAGTGTCCCCTGGGCTCCAATTTTGGGGACACACACAGGACACTGTCCCCCCTCCCCACAGGACCTGGCTGAGGTGTGCAAGAGGGACGGCGCCGAGCGGGACGGGAAGGACGTGGATCGGGTGGTGGGTTTGGGCAGCTCCAGGTAAGGAGAGGGAAGGATCCCATACCAATTTCAGAACAGTTGGTTTGATTTCAGTGGTTTGATGCCTTTTTTGTGTGGTCTCTGCAGTGGCAGTGCTGGCCGGGTGATGCTCTCCAAGGAGGACAAAGAGGCAGCCAAGATGGGGCTCTCGGTCTTCACGGTACGGTGCCAGTCACATTGTCCTTGGAAGGTTCAAAAATAGATGGAAAAAGGCAAAAAAGCAGTGCCCCACCCTCAGAATATTTCATTTAAAAACCCATCTGGGTATTGTAGCACAGAGACCTGCAGGAGTTTCCTGTGTCCTGTTGGCAGGGAATTCATTTGTGGGGTTTTCATTTGGAAGCAGCTCTTAAGGGTATTCTAATTTTTCCCCAAATGTAATTTAATTATTTTTTTCCCCAAGTTTTATTTTTAAAAGGAGAAAAATCCTTTGTCTTGCAATTACAAGCTATGGGCTCATGGATTCACTCTGGTTTTTTCCCCTCTCCAACCCTAGCACCAGAAGGTCTCCACCAGCCCAGAGACACCTGGCTCCAAGAAGCAGCAGGAAAAGGAGGAGAAGGTGGAGGAGAAACGGTGAGGATTTTTCCCACTTTGCTGGGAAACCCCCAGAAATGCCCTGGCTTTTGTGGGGAATATTTTACAAAATGTTTCCATGGCTCTGTTTGGCACTGGGCTTGTTTTGCATCTCTCTGAATCATCCCCAGAAGCCTCTGTGGGCTTCTCTTTGGCAAAGCAGGGATGTGGTGGGATGTGCCTGGAAAAAAGCGATGGGGATGAGTTTTTGGAGCCAGAGGGATGCACAGTGCAGGGATTCTCACTCCTTGATCTCTTCCCTGCAGACCTGAGAGCAGCAGCAAAAAATCCAAAAAGGAGAAAAAGAAGGAGAAAAAGAACAAGAAAAAGAAAAAACATAAGAAAGAGAAGAAGAAGGAGAAGGACAAGCATTCCAAGAAGGATGCTGCCCCATCATCCTCCGATTCTTCCCCGGATCGGGACAGGAGGTAGCTGGGTTGGGATGGAGCATCCCCAGTGGAAAACGGGAGGAAAGCTTCAGGAGAGCCACGTGCTCATGGCTGGCATCAGGATGCCCCGTTGGCATCTCCTGGCTTTCCAAAATCCCGTTTTTTCACCCCCAGAATCACCTTGCTGTGGTCCCCACCATCCCTGCTGTCACTGCCCCCCTGTCCCCGCAGGCACCACCGCCGGAAAGCGCAGCAGCACTCGGAGGCATCGCGGCACGGCAGCCGCCGGGGGCGGGACGCGGCATCCCCGGCCAGCAGCGGCAGCTGCGGCCGGAGCCCCGCCCGCCGCCGCAGCCGGAGCAGGGACGGCCGCGGCCGCCACCCGTCCCCGCGGAGGAAGGGCAGGAAGAGGAGCAGGTCCCGCTCCCCGGCGGCCCGCGGGGTCCGGCAGCGCCACGACACCGACTCGGAGGACTGAGAGGGAGCCTGGGGTTGTTCCAGGGAGATCTTCCATAGATTTCTATTTTTTAAGGTGATTGAATTAAAAAGGCTGCAGCCCCGCTGGCGCCGGGGCCGTCTGGCAAAGGGCATTAAGGGCCAGCAGCCCCTTCCCTGCCCGCCCAGGGGCAGCAGGGCCTGGGCACCCTTCTCCTCACTCCCTAAACTCCATCCAGGCAGGATTGAGCACGGAGGATGCTGTGTGGGGGCTGGTGCTGGGGTGGTTCTGGCTGTGGTGCTGAAATTGCTGTGGATACCTCGTGTTTATGTATAGAGACTTTGGAAGAGATGATTATTATTATTATTAAGGGATTTTGTCTTCTTTCCCTGCCCTCGAGTGCTTGCCAGTGCAGTGGCTGAAGAGTTTCTTCTTGAAAAATTCCCTAAGCTCATCAGCTGCATAGATGGGAGCTTAAAGCTCATTTGGTTCCAATCCCCCTGCCATGGGCAGGGACACCTTCCAAGGTGTCCAAGGACACCAAGCCTAAATACTTCCTCAATTTATGGGGAGAAGGTGGATGGGACCAGATGTCTTCCACAGACTTCTGCCCTGGCCACATCCACTCACCCTAGGGAGCAGCAAATCATTCCCACCCAGGATTTAAACCCTCAGCACATGATTACTTATGTTCCTTTCAGTATGTTCCTGGCATGCTGAAAGAGGGGTCAGCAAGCAGAATAAATAGAAATATTGATCCAAATGGAAAGGGGGTGTCCCAAGCAGCTCTGGAGCATCGCCGGCTGCGGCGTGGCCGTGCCAAGCACCAGGGCCTCGTTTGTGTAATTAATGATGCAACTGCAGACAGGGAGGGTTTGTGTGTCTTGGTGGACAAAAGCCCAGTGGGACCGTGCTCAGGAGCTGACAAAGCCCTTCTGTCCCAACGTGCAGGGCCCGAGCAGTGGGAGATGCCCTCGGTGATCCCCACCCCAATGTGATTTTTGGGGTTGACAGCCTCTTGGCACGAGGGCTGTTCCTCGTGCTCTGAGCAGCTGCAGCTCCAGATCCATCCCAGGCATCCCCAGGGCACAGCCCTGAGCCCCTGCATGCTCTGGCCAAGAACTCTGCCTGAGCCCTCTCCCTCTACCAGGCTGAGCTTGGGGTCACCACCAGGGGATCTTGGGATCCAAACTGTGGCTGGAGCCTGCTGGGAACATCCCAGGGCAGGACTGTGCCTAATGGGAACTGGGTGACAGGTTGACAAGGGAGCCGTGGGAGAGTGGAAACAGCTCAGCAAGCAGAGAACAAGATATCACAAATCCCAGTGTCCTGCTGCCTCCATGGGCTCCCAATCCCCACCTTCACCTCCCAAGCTCTGGGGTGGCTGCTGTGGCAGGGCTGGGCTATGCCAGGGTGATGCTGGCCCCACTCAGTTCAGCTCTCCTGGGCTTTCTCCTGCTCTCCCCCCTTCCTGTTTCATACCCCAAACCAACATCTGAGGAAATCAGTTTGGGAAACACGGGGGAAGCCAAAACAGGGGGAGGGGGGTGAAGGAGCGCAGCCCCATCCCCGTCCCAGGGCTGCTCACCCCAAACCCTCCCTGTGCAGCTGCTGTAGAAGTTCCTGGGGAACTGGGCAGGATCCTTTGCCCTGGGCTTGAGCCACCTCCTGCCCAGCTGCTGGGTGGCCAAAATTCCAGGCTGAGAGCCTGGAACAGAGCAAAGCCTGTGCTGCCCAGAGCAGAGGGCAGGGTACAGCTCTGCTAACAGCCCCACAATCCCCATTTTCCACAGCAAATTCTGCATGCAGAGGAGCAGCATCCTAACCCAGCTGGCCCTTCAATTCCCTCCCAGAAGAGGAAGTAAGAGCTGTCCTACCCTGTTAGGGATGCAAAGATCCAGATTCAGGGCTTGACATTCCAAGGTGGATTTCTGACTTGCAGCTCTGTGATCCCATTTTGCCCAGTGCTATTTACCCTTTGGTACACCCCCAGTCCCTGTTAGCCACCCAGAGTGCCAGGTGTCCCCACAGGGAATTTGCTCTCTGACCTGCAGGACAGACCTTTCATCCTACAGCTTTCCAGCCTGTGTGATGGGGAATTGCTGCAGCTGCAGCCAGCAAACAGCCGGGAGCTGGCGGGCAGCCCGAGCGGGAGCGCTGGGGAGGAGAAGCTGCAGCTGACAGGGGAGGCAGGAGATCACCCGGAGGAGGAGCCCTGTCCTGGATCCAGAGGGGACTGCAGAAAGGAGAAATGCAAAACAAAGCATTTAGGAAGGTGGAATTCCTAGTTTTTCCCTGCAAAACTGCTAATTCATAGATCCTGTAATGAACTGGGATCAGCAGGAACAGCCTGTCGGGGGAAGGGATGGGGCTACTCAAGCTCAAGCTGTGTTGCCTCAGAGGCAACAAAGTGGCTCCAGTGATCCCAACAAGCATCACCCACCATTTCACCTGCAGAGTTCCAACCAGGAATGATTCATTCCTTGGAAAATAAAAGAGATATCCTCAAATTTTCATGCCAATCGTGATGTGGCAAAAGGCGGTCTGGATTTGGATCCCCTGCACAAAGATGATACAAACCAACACCATACCAGTGCAAGTTTCATGAAACTTTTTATTCAACAAGTATTTAATTATGATTCTGCCAAGATGATCGAATGAACAGCAAGGCATAAAAAACATGAAATAGTTAAGAGATTTTATTCTAATAGCTTTAATTACAGTGCTTGTTTGTCGAAATGAAAACTGAAAACAAGTATACAAAACAGTTGATTACTAGTTGTGTATTGAAAGCAATAAAGGTTTCCACAACACTAAATAAACCAGTTCTGATAGTTCCTCGAGTTAAAGTTTAACAGCTCCAGCTTCTTCAGTGTTTATCAAAATACAAAAGAAAAGTAAAGAGGTCTTTTTTTTATTTTTCTGATGGCAAATCTGAACCTTGCAGTATGAGGGATGCCAAGGGTTTTCACACATATACAGATATGGGATTGTTCCAAAATGGGATTGAATACTTGCAGAGTGGAATGACTCTCCAAACTCTCATGCTTTTTTGTTATTTTTTTCCCTAGACACTATACATAGATGTTTGGTGTTTTTCATGGCAATTCTTAACGTTAAGTACAGTACTTTCTGCCTATAGAGCTTAGGACTAGGACAGGCTGTGCTTCCTGTGGAAAGGTTTTGCCTTCTGGAGTGGTTTACGCACAAGAAAAGTACAAAACACTCTTTGACAAATATGACAGGCTAAAAATGTCGACTTCTGGAAATGATTCAAGTTCAATGGAAACGAGAAATCTCACCTGAACCAAAAGTCAGATGTTTAGCATGAGTCTGCAAAGCTCATCTAAACCAGGCCCAGCAAATCTTTTAACGGTTGTGAACGAAGATGAGCACAGACTACGAGCTACAGAAAGAGCCAGAGATCTAACACTTATGATCTGTTCATTAAGCAGATGAAGCTAATTGGGTGTCAGTCATTGCTTCACCCTTTCAAAAGAATCAAGAGTCACCACGTTAGAGCTGGAGCAGCAGAAGCGATGTCAAACGTTTGTGTGGTTTTAAGTGCTTTTACTTTTCCTTGTCTATTTAAAAAAATACAGAATTCAGGTTAAAAACCAACCACCAAAATGGATCTCACAGATCTCACAACCCAACCAAGATCGAATCCAGCTCTACTGCACAAGGACCACTGGCAACCCTTACGTTATTAACCCACTTAAATTCCCTTCCAGGTACTAAACAGTGACTTGATTCTTTACAATAAAAAAGCTGAGTAATATTGCATAGGAGTACCAGAAACTGCCTCATTGGAAACAAAAACTATTTACATTAAATAAGAAACCTAACTGTTTTCAGGCTTGTATTTGCCACATTTACAGCATGATGCAATATATACTGTGACAAAAAGAAATGAAAACAGCTTCCGGCACTCAATACCACAAAGTAGCACAGTTTGCCACATTAGAGTAAAGCGAAGGGCGAATAGGAGGAAATAAGAGGGAGGGGTGGAAAAAGAGGGAAGAGGAAGGTTTATGGTTTCATTTCTGGTTTCGGAGCTGATTGGACAACCAGTCCAGTCCTTCATAGAGACCATCTCCACTAGTGGCACAGGTTGCCTGGATGTACCAGTTCCTGTGACGAAGAGAATGCAGTCCAAGTTTGTCTGTGATTTCTGCTGCATTCATGGCGTTCGGCAGGTCCTGAGGGAAGCAACAACAGTCATTCCCCACTCTGCTCATCACCAGCTTTACAGGCATTACAACCAAGTTAAGAGCTCTCAGAACTTCTCTTTCAGAAAACCCCAGGGGATTACTTGGATATTTAAGCTATTTCCCCAGCACTAACAAAAGCCTCAAAGGTTTCACAACACAATCTAAATGAACATTATGGAATATTTCGTAGGGAAGCGAGGCAGCTGAAGCCTGGATCCAGTCATTCCCCCAGTGCTGACACTGCTCAACATTCCAAATCTGTTTCCACTCAGGAATATCCTTTCTGTGACTGCAGTTAGGATTTAAGCTCAGCTTTTCTCACCCAGTACTACTCTGCTGAGCACAGCTTCTTTAGAGCCCACCTTTCCTGCTCCTGCACATGACTTATGGCACCTTCCCCCTCCCCAGCTGAGGCTGTGCAATCAGTGGGGCAGGATGTTATTCCCTCTCTACATTTCCTGGTCACATTTCAGGCCCTTGACATTTGGGGTTAAGCTGCCAAGACCTCTACAAGCAATAAAAGGCAGAACCCTCAGCAAACTCTGAGGCCTGGCTGAGCCCAGCTCACAGGTCAACACAAGCACATTAAAACTCCAGTGCTCCCACCAACACCAGCAGTGCCCCCAAACACCCTCAATGAGGAATTCAGGGAGGTTCTGGCATTCCAGCATTTCCCTCTGGAGGAAGTTAGGGCAGGTGCTGTAATTGAGCCTTAAAAATCAAACTGGTTTTCACTAAAATTGAAAATCTCTTCACCAAGGCTGTTTAGAAGGATGCTCCTTTCAGATGAGAATTTAACCTGTGGTTTTCTCCCTTCAACATACCTGAATGGCCATTTACTCTGAGTTTATTTATCATTACACTGAAAATAGGAAAATCAAGGTCAAGATCTGGCTCTCACAAGGGTGTTGGAAGTTTTCAAGGGTTCTGCCAGACACCTTTCTTGGGCATACCTGTTTGTTAGCAAACACTAATAAAACAGCATCTCTGAGCTCATCTTCTGCCAACATTCTCATAAGCTCTTCTCTGGCCTCGTTCACACGTTCTCTGTCATTGCTGTCAACCACAAAAATCAGACCTAGAAATAAGCAAACAGGGATAAACATAACCTTGAAGTCTCATGTCTGAGAGAAAAGTCTGTTCTTGCTGAAAGTTGGTGAAAAGTGGTGTTGCTTTGCATCTGTTTTTGCAGCTTGGGTCCTTTTTCTACATAACCACTTGGCATTTTCCAGGGAGCAGCAGCAGCTCCTGCAATGCTGTGGCAGGACTCAGAGACACACACATGAAAAAGGCCCAGCAGTGACAGAAGTGACAAACTCAGCTCATGGGGCTGCAGAGCTTTGAAGTGAGGGCAGAGCTGTGATGCTGACAGAAGGAAAACAAACTCCTGAACTCGCTCTGAGTCAGAAGGACAAGGAAGACTGGTTTATAAAATTCTTCCCATCCCTCTTTGAACCTGCAGTGGCTTAAGAGAAAAGCCAGAACAGCACACAAACACACCCTTTCATAATAATAATAAATACTTCCACTCCCCTCCAAGAAACTTGCAGAATTACCTTCGTGAGGGCAGTCCAAAACCTCTGTCAGATTCTGGAAAGCTGGGAATCAGGAGTGTGGACTCACCTTGTGTGTTCTGGAAGTAGTGGCGCCACAGTGGTCTGATCTTGTCCTGACCACCCACATCCCACACTGTGAAGCTGATGTTCTTGTATTCTACTGTTTCCACATTGAAACCTAAAACAAGAGATGGGGGCACAAATCTCACTTAAACATAACTGGCCTGTAGCATTTAGCAAGTCACACTCAGACAGACATCATTAAAAAAAGGTCACTTAAAATTGGAATTGCTTTAAACCAGCAGAATCCTGTGCTGGAGATCCCCAAGCAGACAAACACAGGTTGTCCTGCTCCCACCACCACCCCAATGAACAAATATACTTGCTACCTGAACAGCTACAGAAAAATGAACTATGTTGCCTAAAAAAAACCCCAAACAAACAAAAAAACACCCCCATCTCCCCCAAGTTTTAAGGACTGCAAATCTGAATACCCTCCAATAAAAAAAGAGAAAAGGAGAAGGTGAACCCTCTGCTACTCAGGCTGATTGACATGATGCCACGACAGCCTGGGAGACAAACTGCCCTTCTGTGGCCCACAAAGCTCATTCCACCAGTGACTGATGAGAGGGAGTGGAGTGAGGAAAGAGTCACAATCTCCTCCCACAGCAGAACATTTGGCTGTGCCACCTTTAGCAAGTGTTTGTTCTGACAGACAAGTGACTTCAATCTGCTGAGACCCAAACCTCAAAGCCATCAGATAAACACAAAACTCTTACCTATAGTAGGAATAGTAGTTACTATTTCACCAAGTTTAAGTTTGTACAAAATAGTTGTCTTTCCTGCAGCATCCAGGCCAACCATTAGAATACGCATTTCTTTTTTGCCAAAAAGGCCTTTGAAGAGGTTAGCAAAAATATTTCCCATGGTTGAGATATGTTCTCACTGGCCAGTGAAGTCTGGAGGGAGGAAAAAAGATCAGAGCAGCACTCATGAGTTGTGTTCTGACCAAGACATAAAACCCACAAAAACCCAAAGTAACAGATAATGTGATTCATTTTCAGACAGCCCGGCCACCAGTGAACATTTCTCTGCCACTGAAGCAACACAAAGATGAACAGATGTGCCAAAACTCAGTGCTCATGAGATGACTCAGCTTCAAGCCCTTGAAATGCTTCAAATATTCTTTAGGAGATTTTAGCATTGATTGCTGCTCTCCAGCTTTTGCTTGCAAAATCCATGCAGCTGACCACTTCAGGTACTTTGCTCCCCATTGTTATGGGACAATTTATCTACCCAAAAGTGTCACTATTAAATAAGCTTTTCCCAATTGACCTGCAGATAACAAGTTTTTGCTTAGCACAGCAATAGCTGGTTCTTCTTTTGGGAAGGAAACTCTGAATACAGCTTGGATTTTCTCCTACTCAGAACAGTTTCCTTCCTCTCCAATCCCGAGGAAATGGTCTGTGAACAGCACATAAACACAGAGCAGTTACTTCCATTAACAGCAAAGTGAGACCTTCTGTAGGAAGCAAATCCACATTTAATCAAACTTAACTACAGAGAATTAACAGCCACATTAAAAGAGCAGATTCAGAGATGAGCACTTCCTTCACAGCCAACACTCCTGCCTGGGTGATTAAAGTGATTAACGTCAGCAGCAGCTTCCTGTTTAGGAACTGCAGAAGCTGCTTCTGCACTCCAGCCTCAGACACTTCCCTGTGCCCTTGGGACCTGACCCATCCCATCAGAAATCCCCCCTTTCCAAAATTACTGCTGCCCAGTTTACAGCAGGATTGAGATGCCCATGAGAACTAGTGCAGAGCTCATCCACAGCATGAGAAAGCAGCCTGGAAGCTCCACAGACACTTTCAAGGTGACAGGGACAATTCACACCCTCCCTGCTGCTGGCTCGAGAAGCCCTCAGGTGTCAGTTTAAGAGACAGAGCCCAACTGAAAATTCAAGTTTCAGACGAGATGCACAAACAGCCAATACAGTCAAAGCATGAGTTTCCTGCAAACCAAATCAAATTTACAGCATAACACAAAGTCTCAATCTTCTCTGAAAATATTCTGCATTTCACGATGAAGCTGTACTGGAAGCAAAATTCTCCCTAGAAAGAGCCTGTACAGAATATCTATTTAAACACATTAAGGCAAGATTTGGATTGAAGAGCACACCACAACACAAGAGCCTCTCCCCACTCCATTCAGTGACACCCTAGTCATGTCTGAAGCCTGGCTTCCCCTCAGCACTGGGAAAGGGCTCAGCAGCTCTGTCCTCCCCAGGAAGCTTCGCTGGATACAATTTTTAACCCAAAAGTTAAAGTCTGTAACATTAACCAAGGCACGTGTCCAAGCACCCGCAGCCCCACAGGGAAGTTCAGAGTCCACTCTGGAGCTCCTGAAGGATGTCAGTGCCCACACACCAACTTGCCCAAGCAACTCGAGTCAAAGATTCATTTATTTTCTATGACTGAAGCTCCTCTACAAACCAGACTGGGCAGCCTGTGGATAAAAACCAAAGGGGAGGTTTAAAAATTCTGTTATTCCACCATTTCCTTTGGTATTTCTGCAACATGACCATGGATATTCCACTCCCACTGGAATATATGAAGGCTGTATAAACAGGAAGGTTAATTAGGAAGCAGAGAAAACAGTTTTGCTGCAGTCCCCGTTTCTCCACAGCAGGAAATCTCCCATCCCAGCCCAGGGCACAGCTCTCACCGGGCTGGAGGGCAGGGAGGCTGTAAAGCTTCCCTTTGTCTGGCTGCTCATGCCACCTCTATCTCCTGCTTCATCTGGAAAGCAGCAGTCAGGGCTGAACTGTGACCTTTTACCAGAGCTCACAGAAAGGGACTGCAAGAAATTCTGCAGCCAGAGAACCTTAGAAGCCTGCACAAAGAAGGCCTTTCTTTGGCTTGCACACGTTTAAAAGCATAATAGGTTATCAAAAACTTTGACTGATCACAGTAATTAGGAAAAAAGCAAAATCCTATCATTTACATCCATGACATCTTTCCACACTCTGGAGAAGTTGCAGGCTGCTGAACAAGCTCCTTGTCCGTGGCACTAACAGCAGTGAATCCTGTTAGATCCTTGTTTTCCTGGCAGCTATTTCCAGGTCAAGCCTGCCCTTCACCATTGAAGCTGCTTTTATACCACTCATCCTCCCTATTTTTACTTTTTGTGAAGAATAAGAAGTTAAGATCCATTTAAGCACTTGGTTTCCATTTCCCTCTTGTTCTCTTCCACATCCCTCCAATCCAAACCGATTCTGTAACTTTATTTGGTACTTCAGGGTAGGTGGCATTACAAAAAGTCACATTTATTTTTATAGGCAGCACAGTATAGTTTACAGCCCACTCCTGCAAGAAAAGTGTGTTTACAAGTTGACTAAAAAGTAGCTGAATCTTTGCTGTCTAAAAGAAAAAAACCAGGAGAAATCCATCTGCAGAGCCCCCCACAAACTGTTTTGGTTCCCATCAGGGTTTTGTTGGATGGGGCTGGGGCAGAGTCATCCCCTGACCACAAGTTACTCACGTTCATCTCCTCCCACAGGGAAGGAACCCCCACTCCGTGGTTTGTACCCCCACTCCTCTCCCTGCACTGCCTCCATGGGCCCGAGCTGCTCCCCAGTTAATGCAGCTCAGCTGAGGGATCACGAGGCTGCTCCTGCTGCACTCCAGGACTGAGCCTGAATTCCCATCCCAGCCCATTCCTTGCACCATGAGAACGTGCACACTTTGAAAAGGTTTCAGTCTCCTCGTACATTAAGTTAAGCACAAATCCCTGCTATTTTCCATCATCACCCTTTGCAAGGTGTATCCCAACTCACCGATATCTGACTGCTATTCCTTCCTGGAGTTTCACTTCCTCCTTCCCTCCACCCAAATGTTGTCAGTAATTGCTACAGCGATCGTTTTAGGAGCTGTTGGATAAAATTCCTGAAAACATAAAAGACTACGGCTTGTGAGCTGCTTGTAGTGCTTGAGCACATCTTCAAAAGAGGGATCCATCAGGCTAAGTGGGAAGATTTGAGTATGAAAGGGAACGATTTGAATAAACAGCACACACTCTGTGTATTTTCCCTCAGCACAACTCCAGCTTTTGGAAACGGCAGCTCAGCGCCCCTGACCAGAGCCAGCTCAGGCCAGCACTGGAGTGTCTGTCTGTCTGTCCCTGCCCATGGAAGCCCTGCAGGGCTCCAACACTCTGCACTCCACCTGGGCAGCGCCGCAAACCCGTCAGGCAGGTCGGGCTCACAAAATGTGCCTTGGCTGAACAGCAGCGCTGCCCTTCAAGGGGGAAGTTACAGTTTGGTTTCATGAAACAAAAGGATTTTCAGCCGCCTGTTTTCTAGTAAATGATACATTCAGATAAGGCCTTAGGAGAACAGGCAGCCTTTTGCAGAGGCTCAGAGTGAGGAGTTAAAAATGAATGAGTGTCTGCAGCAGCAGCAGCCCGGTGGTTGTTAAAGTGATACGGCCCATGAGGATGAACAGAATCTGCTTTTATTAATTGGAGCTGGTTGGAATAAGAGCTCTGAGGAATATCTCAAGGCCAAAGAGCACTAAACACTTCATCATCCTGCAGCACTGGATATCCAAATGTACATTAATGCACCTGAACATCATTTCATTCAGGCTGCTTCAGGAGAAGTCCAATCTGCTGCTTGACCTGCTGCCTCCTTGGGTGAGCTCAGTTCATAACCCCACGGATGTATGACCAGGAGGGTGTGCAGGCCACCAAAGAGAGCACAATACACCTTGAAATTCCCACAGATCCTCAGTTTTACACCTCTGGAAAAGTTCTTTTTGACCACACAGAGATTAAACCTCCCTGAGACAGAATTGTGTTTCATTCAGGTTTACACCCTTTCTTTAACCCAAGAGGCCAAGGCAGAGGATGCCTTATGAATTATTTACCCAAACCATCCTGCAGTATAGAAATACATTTATTTCACTTCTATGGACCAGCACCACATAAGGCTCCCACAATGAAAAAATAATGCTCCAAACTCTGCAAGTGTTAAAATCAAGCTTGCTGGGCCCATCATTTTGGCAATCTGAAAATCCCAGCAGCCGTGAATATGGCAGGGGGTTGGAAGCAGAGGAGCTCTAAGGTCCCTTCCAACCCGAATCATTCTAGGATTTTATGGCTCTGTGATAAGATCAGTCAAGGAAAGTTCAAGCCTCTGTCCCTCCCCAGCACAGCAGGCTGGGATAGAGGTACAGAGGGCATTTGCTGGGAGCTCTTCCTCTCCCTGGCTGTTCCTCTCCTGATTCAAACGCCAGTTTCAAGGGGAGACAAACACGACACCACCATCAATGACTGCACAGCTCCAATCAGACAAAATGTTACAGCACAGGGAAAACCCCCAGCAGCTGCAGGTTTAGCAAAACCTCCTTCCTGCATCTTGTGCCATTTTCTTGGGCAAGTAAAACTGGCCTGTTTACAAAGGCAATGGATTCACTATCAAAATGCCATCTCTGGTTAAAGGAAAATCTCCTTGGCATTGGCCTAAGCTGTAACTCCACGTCTAAAACAAGCAGAAAATCCCCAAATTCATAATTCCTACCCTGGTATTAACATACTGGTTCTATCAGTCACAGGGGAACAAAAATGGATCCATTTGTTATTTATATTATTTGTTATTTACCAGAAATACTGATCTGAAATCCAGCCAGTTATCATTGTCAGCCTAGACCATTCTTTCTCATTTATACCATTCTAGAATGTTTTAAATTAAATTATCAAGAGAAGCAAAATATCCACACAAGAGATCACCAAACCAATGTGCAAATAAGAGGTGAGAAAGCTTTTTTTAAAAAAGCCATCCAACTCCCAACAGCTTTTGCTGATGTAACATGCAAGAACAACTGGCAAATAATTTAAAGTGCAAATCTAACCCGACAGCTAGTTCTTAACAATATAAAGTGTGATTTAAAGGAGAATGTGAGAAGAGATCCAACAAGAACAGAACACTGCTAAAACTCAGGATTCATCTACAGCCCCAGTGTTTCACACCCCCACTCAGCAGGGAACAGGACTGATGTGTTCTCTTGAACTTGAAATAATTTCTTTACAGATTAAAGTGTTCTGTTACAGCAAATTTTGGAAACACCTCTTTATATATAGCCAGGCTGGCCCAATACTCTATTCCAGTACAGTTACATTCAATTATTTTTAGAAACTGTTTACTGGCCTTCCACATCTGCTAACCTGAGAGGTGACAATTTACCAACTCAAATCCTTTAACTTTGGGGCCAAACACTGAAATTTGGCTCGGGTGATTGTGATTTGAGTTCCTTTGGACCCTATCAGTATCAGTGGGCATGGATTACATGTCAAATGGAAGAGCAGCCAACAGGCAGGCTGTGCCTTTGTTCACCAGGTGATTCATTATCCTGCACAAACAGCACTGTAATAAAGGCCACAGCAACAACATCTTCCCAGAGCTCTTCATTAATATTAAGTCCTAACTCCTTTATAATTTTTAGCTCTAGAACCAGAGGAGTGTTGACTCAGGAGACCAACCCTGAGCACTGTGACCATTTCCCCCCAGCTCACACTGAGGGTGCTCCTGCCAAGCCTGGGATGGAAAAGCTGTCCTGAAGGATCATAACCTGGTTATTTGAGGGAAAAAGCAGCAGTACTGGAATCAAAGGGAGAGATCCATAAATGTGCTGGCATCTGAATTGGAACTGCTGGGTTTGGCCACCAGAGGCTGGCAGGGCTCAAGTCAAAGGGGGTCCCAAAGTTCTGTGCATGCCCAAGGCTGATGGAGGATGAGCCAAGCACAGGTGAGACACCAGGTGAAAGGAAATCCCCTTGTCCAGCACCTTTGTTTAACCCAAGGAGGTTGAACACCCTGCTGTCCTCACACCTTACCCAGACAGGACATTTCCCACATGCTGGAACATTCTCTTGAGAGCACTGGGCTTGGAGTGGTAGAAAATAGAAGATAGTTTCACTTACAAGATCAAAACAAGGACAAAAAAGAGAAAATTTCCTTTGGGGTCATGCCTATTTCTCAGACACAAGAACAACTCACTCCTAAAATAACAGCCAGAATAAAGAGTCAGTATCAAAGACAGTGGGTTGCTTGACTTGAAACCCAAATCCCAAATCAGAATTATTCCCTTATTCTCACCTTCAAGCAGAGAAAGCAAACTGCTGCTGTTTCACAACAAAACCTCCAACTATTTGAAAGCTTTATGCACTACCATAACTGGAGAGCACACAGACCAACCCAGAGGAGAGACAGGCATCTGGGCTGGAAAATACCTTATTTACAGGATAGGCTGACAGGTGAAAAGCACAGAGGGAGCTGCATCCATGCCCTCCTTGCTCAGGAAATATCATGGTGCCAATAATGCAGCTGTGAGCCCCAAGAATGGCCTGTGACTTTCTGCTCACCAGTCCAGCACTGGGTACACTGGTGTGAGAACTGGTGGGTGCAAAGAATTTCTTTTCAGATAAGCACACTCAGGGTGTTTCTCTGTTTTTGAGGCTGAATTGTTCCCTAGTTCAAAATCTTCAATTTTAAGCCAAATATCCTGTTATTCATTCCTGGGAACTGGGCACTAAGTCAACATTTACACTCCTAGTAGAAATGGCAAGGACTCACAGGAGAGCTGCATCCAGCAGTGAAATTGGCTTTTGGTTTGGGGAAAATGTCAAGGCACAGCCTCTCAGTGGTGAGGCAGCAGAGCTGTGGGTGCACAAGAGCAGTGTTAGACACGACAGCTTGATCAGAAGTGAAACATCAGCAGAAGCTCCAGCGCGGCCCCTCCGACGTTCGCGTGCGTTAAAAATGAGGAATAAAATCGGATCCTCGCAAGCAGAAAGAAAAAAAATGCTGAATTACACAGAAAAAAACAGCTGCTGTAGTAGGAAGCTGATTCTGAACTTCTTTACTCATCACTTAAAGAAAGGGAATGGCTGAGGATGGCGCCAGCTCTAACAGAAGCTCTGTAGCATTCCAGGAGCAGAACTTTCAAGAGATTTCTAAAAAAAGAATCAGAACTATTCCTTTTCAGATAAAGTTAGCTCACGTTCACCAAATTTATCCACTGTAAAGCAAGCTGGATGCTTGGGAAGGCTGTTGAAATCCCTAAGAATTCTTGCTTGAAAGCCCATCTTTAAAAAGAAGAGGTTGTTTTAGAAAGAAAAGCCTCTGGGAATGTGTAAAAGGTGGTTCTTTAAATTTCACCACTGCCATTTCAGCTGGAATCCTGGGTCTTGAGCTTTTCCTCCTTCCACCATCCATGTCATCAATGGCTTAGCTGATAATTATCTGTACAAGTGCTCCTGCTTGAAGCAGCTGGAGCACAGCACGGTTTGGTGAATTCCCAGGAGCAGGATCCAGCCCCTACTCCCACACACGCTTGGTTTGCCTTGAAAAGCTGTGCCTGGTCCTCCCCCCACTTGGTCAGCATGACTAACACTCACAGGGAACTCGGTGCACAGCTCCTGCCAGGCCCTTCCACATTCCAGCTATTTCACAACCTGGGAAATGGCCAGAGAAACCAACCTGAGCTCCTCAGACCGTTCACACCGAGGGGCCTGACTTTTAACAGGATTTACATCACCAACACAAAGCTCTTCTGAGGGGAGGGCGGCCCTGCTTGAGCCATTTTAATTCCTGATGCTCCACCACAGGAAGCACCAACAAACTTGGCAAAGCCGTGGAGTTTGAGCTGTGGAGGTTCAATCGAGGTGAGTTCCCTCACCCTTTCACCCAATGCAATTATTCCAACAGGGAAAGCAGCCCAAAAGGCTCTCCAGCACTGCGGACATGCTGGTAGCAGACAAAACCAGTGGCCCAAAAACCAACCCCAAAAACTTTCCTTTCAGAGAACCCCTTTATCCCTAAGGCTGTACTCCTATTTTATTCCATTATAAACTCCATGAATAAAAGCAAAATAGCAATCCTCCACTTCAGCCACACTTCCTTCCCCCCCCCCAAGAAGCGCTCCAAATCAGCAGCAAAAATAGCAATAAAGATATTGCTGAATGACCTTGGAAAAATCCACTCTGCCTCGGTTTGTCTGCCTGGAAAATAAGGTTAATGGAATACCCTGCCAAGGGGTGCTGCGGGCCTCGCAAGACAAAGCTCGAAGTACTAAATAAATACCTGGAATTTTAGTTATTGACAAAGCTACAATTTCAACACCAGACCTCTGGTCACGACTCTAATCAACCTGTGGAATTTGCTTAGGCAGGAGCAGAGCTGCAAAGCCACAAGGTCAATGTCAAACACGACAACATTTGGGGCAGTTTTGTGGCCCGGCAGAGTTCTTTGGTCTCGCTCTGCTGGGGCAGAGCCGGGCTATCACTTCATCACCCCGAGGTTTATCAGCCCCCAAGTATCACGTTCACCTCTCACAGAGACAGGATGGCAGTATTTTCAGCCAGAATATAATATCCTCCCACCGGGAGCTGCTCGGCCAAGGAAAGCTGATCTCCCCCAGCACCAAACCCCGGCCGGCGGATGGCAAACAAGAGTTGTTTGCTCCAGGATAAAGCTCAACTCCTCAGCCCAGCAAAAAAACACCGGCTCAGCAGCCAAGGGCTTACGGAGAAACAACCTCTGCCCCACGAGCTTCATGGGGGCCTCGCTGCCCCCACCAGCCCAGAGTTTTCGGGGGGAGAGGAGAAGGAGGAAATGCCTCTCCTTCCTCGGAGCCGGCCACGGGCGGGGCAGAGGCCGGAATGAGCGAGTTTGGGGAAGGGAGGACAAGCCCATCCCGTGCAATGCCATCGCTAGAGGGAGCGGGGCCTTGTGCAGCTGCTGGCGAGCTGCAGCGATCCCCCTTTCCCAGCCCTGCCTATCCCAGCCACCAGCAGGGCAGCGAAAGGCCCGACGCTCCCCCCGCCGCCCCAAAGTCCTGGAGGGGGGGTCGGATGGGGCAGCGCCGCTCCCGCAGGCCTCTGGTTCTGTGGGGGAACAGGAATGAGTAGGGAAAAGATGGAGTGAGGAGGAATTAAAAGGAATCAGAAGAGGAGGAAAGAACAGCCCAGCCCGGCCCCGCTTCCTCAGCGCCCGCCGCCGCCTCCCCTTAACGCCAAGGCCGCGGGATGCGGGCGGGGGGTGCGGCGCGGCGGGCGGAG
>VYXF01009738.1:53115-69329 GCA_013397295.1 Polioptila caerulea
CCCTTCCCTGCCCCGTTCCCCTTTCCCTGTATCATTCCCCTTTCCCTGCAGTGTTCCTTCACCTTCCCTGCACTATTCCTTCCCCCTTCCCTTCACCGTTCCCCCTTTCCCTGCTCTGTTCCCACTTCCCTTCGCCGTTCTTTCCCCTTTCCCTGCCTTGTTGCCCTTTCCCTGCATCACTCCCTTTTCCCTGCATCACTCCCTTTTCCCTGTATCATTCCCCTTTCCCTACACCGTTCCTCCATCTCTGCACCAAGCCTTCCCTTTTCCCTGAACCATTCCCCATTCCCAAAGCAGCCAGCGGTCCCCTCTGAGCTCTCACTCCCTGGGTGCTCCTCCAGCCTCTCTGTGCCTCAGTTTCCCCATTCAGGGAAAACGCCTTTTAATTTTTTTTTTATTTTTTTTTTTACCTAAGCAATTAATTTTCATTATTTAAACTAATATTAATTCGTTTTACCTTACACGGGATAGAGGGACCAGGTCAGCACAGCAGTGTCTTAACTCCATGTAGAAAGAGAATAATTCACATGGTCCCAAAACTCAAGAGGTCGGTGTAGAAACAACAGTGCACGATAAATTGAGGCTTCTCTCCTTTCTGCTTTGGGTTAGCTTTGAGATAAACCGAGGTCATGTGATGTCCCAGGCTAAATGCTAAATACTTTTTTTGTTTAAGACAGGACGAGAAGTTTTGAAACACAGCAGGAAGCCAGCAAAACGCTTATTTCCAGGTTTCCCCCTGCTGCTCATAGGAGATGAATACCTCGAAGACCTCCATCCCCTGTCAAACGGGGCTGAAATCACCCAGCATTACACAGAGAAGGCAGACAGGCAGATGGGCGTGAGCCCAAAAGCTTCTTTTCCTAAAAAAAATTGGGTCACACGCAAGAGAGATGGCAGCAGCAGGGCTGAGAAGTGCCAGGAGGGAGCCTGGGCAGGAGGCAACATCATCCCATGCTTCTTCCAGGGAGGCACCACCCCTGTGATATAAATTATTATTATTATTTTACTTAAGAAAACGCCTAAATTGCATTAAATCTCCCCAGACCGTCACTGAGCAGCAGCAGCACTGACGGGCTGAGAAAATGACAGCAAAGACACGCTGAGAAATCAGATTAATCCTGTTTTCCTGCACCGTGGAAGCTGACCTGGCTGAAATGGGGGGGTTCAGGAAGAGGAATCTGTTCCAGGGGACAGATTGTCTCNCCAAAAGCTTCTTTTCCTAAAAAAAAAATTGGGTCACACGCAAGAGAGATGGCAGCAGCAGGGCTGAGAAGTGCCAGGAGGGAGCCTGGGCAGGAGGCAACATCATCCCATGCTTCTTCCAGGGAGGCACCACCCCTGGATATAAATTATTATTATTATTTTACTTAAGAAAACGCCTAAATTGCATTAAATCTCCCCAGACCGTCACTGAGCAGCAGCAGCACTGACGGGCTGAGAAAATGACAGCAAAGACACGCTGAGAAATCAGATTAATCCTGTTTTCCTGCACCGTGGAAGCTGACCTGGCTGAAATGGGGGGTTTCAGGAAGAAGAAATCTGTTCCAGGGGACAGATTGTCTCCCATCCCCACACCCAGGCACGGGCAGCTCCCACTGGGATCACAGATGTCCCTGTGCCTTCGGTGCAGCCCTGGCTTTGTGACCCGTTTGGGACACAGCAGCCTCCAGGAGCTGGGTTTGAGAGAGACCGAGCTGAACCAAAAATACCCGGGGAGGTTTAAGGAGAATAAGGAGGCTCTGCACTTGCTCAGGGCTTCTGGGGAGTATCTGTCTCTGTCCTTGCTGGGTATTTTGGGTGAGCCCTGGGGCAGGAGCTGAGCTGGGAGGCTCTGTGTGTCTGTGATAGGGGGAAGATGCTTCCAAGTCAACAGCAAAACCTCGTTAAGGAATTTCTCCCCATCCCCAAATCCCCTCCTGGCCGCAGCTGAGCTGAGCAGCCCTTGTTTCACAGCCCTGTCTCCATGCCCGGGTGGTGAACCAGATCAGGGCTGCTCTGAGTTAAAAATAACCCTTCTCTCCTTTTTTTTTTTTGGTTTTTTTTTTAACCCGGAGCAACTCCTCCTTTTACCTCCCTCAGGGCAGAANCAAATCCCCTCCTGGCCGCAGCTGAGCTGAGCAGCCCTTGTTTCACAGCCCTGGTTCCATGCCCGGGTGGTGAACCAGATCAGGGCTGCTCTGAGTTAAAAATAACCCTTCTCTCCTTTTTTTTTTTTTGGTTTTATTTTTAACCCGGAGCAACTCCTCCTTTTAGCTCGCTCAGGGCAGAAGATGCCCAACCTCACCACCCCATCGGGGTGAAAATCCAGCTGGTGGAGGTGCAGAGCGAGCCAGGGGGGGGAATTTCATGATTATCATCCCTGACACATCACCGGTGAGATCTGATTTCATTCTTATCGCTGAGTGGAGCTGAGCCCGAGGCCCTCGTGTCCATCTGAGTCATTCCTGAGGCTGCTGGGATGCAGCTGGAACCCTTTGCCCAGTGACTCACGACATTCGTGGAAAGAAGAAAGAGGCCTCAGTTTCTTTTTCAGCTGAAGTGCCCCTCGCCTTCTCCATCCCAAAGAAAACCCGTGTGGGAGAAGGACCAAACAGGAAGGGATCCCTCAGGGCAGCTCAGCTCATTTTCTGGGTGCTCCCAGGGCTCCAGAAAACCCTTTGGCTTTCCCTGGATGGCCCCTTTGGAGCAGGAGAGCTTTCCTCCCCTCTGGGAGCCTCTGATGACAAATATGCAGCTGAACTACACCCTGTTCTCGCTGCCCTTTTGGGAAAAAAAAAAAAAAAAGTGTTTGTGCAAGGCGATTTCTGAGGTTATAAAAATATCACCCGGAGTCAAAAAGCTCTTCCCAAGCTGTGCTTTTCCTTCAGCATCTGCCCCGAGGGAAAAATGCCACAGGCTGGATTTGCTCTTGCTTCAGGGTCCCCCAAAATAATCTTTTCTCCCAAGTGTGGGCAAGCTGTCTTTATTGAGAAGATTCTTGATGAGAATATTTTGTATAATGGGGTGGTGGAGCCCCCTGAGCAGGTGGCAGCGATGTCCAACCATTAAATCCCTCCTGGTGGTGATGGAAAAGTAATTTTGGGGTGAACACTCACCCCAAAAAGGTGGAAGGGACTGAAGGACACCGGGGCCCATCACTGCTCCGTTTTCTGCTGCCCTGGAGCTCCTGGGTGCTGTCAGGTTGAGGATTTCTCACCTCTGAGTCTCTCACCTTGAGGTGAGAATTGCAATTACTCACAGGAGCTGAGAAATTACACCACCCTCCACCCCTCCAGCAATTTGTTCTGTTGCCTACCAAAAATAGCGATGATTCCTGGGATTTGTGGTCCCGGGGTCACCCCTAGATGGGCTTGGGCTGTTGAAAAGATGACAGATCTAATGCTGCTGCTCATGTTTCATCATCATGGAAGAAAAAGGAAGGTGGAAAGAGGAGAAAAGCAAGAAAAACTCTACACAGCTGCCCGGGGAGGCAGAAAAATCAGAATATTTGAAGCCAGAGCTTTTATTTTGCTGTGGTTTCTCCTCTCAGAGCTGATTTAGGTGGCAGAAGGATCCACTCAGCTGGAGCAGCTTTGAGAGCCCCCAGCTGTGGCACCGAGGGCTGGAGAGCAAAGGGAGAGGATCAGCTCCGTGCTCCCGACAGCGACTCCCAGGGAGGTTGGGAAAATTGCCTCAGCTCTCTCTGCCTCGGGTTTTTTTGGTTTTTTGGGGTTTTTTTGCCTCCTTCCTTTGGAAGCAGCTGCTCTTCGTGACTCAGTGGCGTGCAGGGCAGCCTGGCAGTGAGGAGATGTCCAACACCACTGCAGCAGCAGTGGGGTGATGCCCTCTTAGGGCAGCTTTGGAGATGCCTTTTGGTACCCAGGGAAGGTGGCTTGGATAGGAAAAGTTGATTTTTGTGCTGTCTTAGAATCACAGAATGGCTTGGACTGGAAGGGAATTTAAATTTCCCAGTCCACCCCCTGCCATGGGCAGGGACCCCTCCCACCATCCCAGGGTGCTCCAAGCCCCATCCAACCTGGCCTTGGACACTTCCAGGGGTCCAGGGGCAGCCACAGCTTCTCTGGGAAATCTGTTCCAGGGCCTCTCCACCCCCAGGTGTCCAAGGGGATAAAGAGGAGGGATTCACCCATCCTGCTGCAGACATCACCTCCTGCAGGCTCCATCACCAGGAGAAATGACCAAACTCAGCTGCTGGGATTCCCCCTGGGAGGACAGGGCTGGATTGGACACGTCTCCCACGTCATTTTGACCTTAATTTACTCAGTATTTAGGTTGGAAAATGTACTCTGGCTGGGTGTTTTTGCCTGAAAAACACCCTGTGACCTGTTCAGCCTGCCCTGTAACTCAGACATCCCTGACCTGCTGGCTGCATCTCCTCCCCAGAGCACTTCAGATGCAGAGGGGTCACCATCAGCCAGAACCACAGCTGGCAGAGTTTGGGGCATCTGCAGCTGTGGAAACACAGCCCTGAGCACCCATCTCCTTTCTGAGCAGCCAGACCTCACCTCAGAGGGGATGATGAGCCAAATTCACCCACGTGGGGAGAAATTGCAACAGGTCCTGAACGCTCCATGCTTGTGTTTTGGAGATGAGGGGTAATGCCAGAGTTTGAGCCCAGGTTTGGGGGGTTGTGCAGCTCCAGGGTGATGGTTGGTGCCAGGAATGGTTGGTGCCTCCCTCCTCCTTCTCCAGTTTTGGGTTTTTTAGTGTTTTAGTGTTGGAGGTAACGTGGCAGTGCAGCTCCATCAGGTGTCCTGATCCATGGGGCTCAGTTCCACGAGGGGTGGGGGGATGGACAAACACCACTGACCCCTGCCTTTGGGCATCTCCAAAGGACACCAGCCTCTCCTCAAGGTCTTCATGGCAGGGCCATAGGATTACTCATTGAAATATTCATGAGATCAGGTCCTTAGGGATATCCTGGGGTCCTCAAAGCTTATGCACGAGGATGTTTGCTCCTGTGCCCTGGAATCCTTGAGCTGCTGAGGGGATTAGAAATGCCCCTCAACTGGGGATTCACCTGAATGTCCCACAGCCTCTCCCATTTGGAGGCTGTGGGCTGGAGGCAGCTGATTGCTGGATTTGTGCTCCTGTAGGATGTGCTGAGTTTGTCTGGTCTCTGGGGTGGGCAGTGCAGCAATTCCAGAGTAAATTCTCTGGTCTGGTCCTACCTCCAGCTCATCAGACACTGCTGGAGCTGTTTTTCTGGAGGGGAGAGTCTGAGTGTAAAGACCAAAGGTAGGAGCATTAAAACAAAAGATGGGAGCAATGAAACATCCCACATAGAGAGCTCCGTGCAGTTTCACAGAGCTCCATCAGGGAAAGCTGTCTGACCATCACCAGGGCACCACGCTGCTGTATTGGAATTTTTGTGGCATGAATCCCTCCTGCTTTTAATGACCACTGACAGAAAACCTGGATTTTTAAAGCTCAGCTGAAATATTTCCCTTCCATCAGCAGAGCGCTCTGAAACCCCAGCAAAGCTGCCACCTCAGAGACTCTTAATGTTGCATCCTGTCACTCAGGACACTTTCCCAGCCAGGATTCCTTGTACAAAAAAGAGAAAGGCTCCTCCTTTCCCTACCAAGTCACTTAGCTGTGGAGCTCTGCAGGAAAATATCACACCAGAGGGAGCAAAGTTACTGCCACGGCGTTTGCCTGGGTGGGAATGAAATCTCGCCTGCCCTCCATCATCAAAACCTCATTAAACTGTGCAGTCACTAATTGATAAGCCCAAAGCTGACAAGGAGGAGACGGCAGCCACCCTGGGACCTGCCAATCAATGTCACAGCCAGCCCAGGCCCTGGGTGAACTCTGACCGCCGGCAAGAATGACGGCGATTGTTCCGTCCGGGAGGGCAGAGATGGGAACCAGCCTAATTATAACATCAATGTCAGGTCAAAACCCCCACTGGACACCTGCCTGATGGAGAGGGAAAAAAGAAAAACCAACCCAGATGGTGGTGATTGGGGTCCAGCTTCTGTTTTCAAGCTGGAAAAATGTCACCTTGGAGGGCTTTGTTGGAAGTCTGAGGATGGGCGTTGTAGGAGGGAGGAATGGTAGCATGGAAGGGTTGGTTTGGAGGCAGGAGGAGTTGGATTGGAGAGGCTGCTGGAGGAAGGGTCATGGAGAAGGGTTTGGGGGTAGGAGAAAAGTGTGGTGCAGACAGGAGGTCAAAAAAGTGGTGAATGTCTGACCCACAGCAGGACAGGGGCATTTAATCTCATTTTGTGTCTCTGTGAACAATCCCCTGACAAGTTCATTCCCTGTGAATCGTAGAAAAATGGGATAGTTTGGGTCGGGAGGGGCCTTTAAAGATCATTTAGACCAACCCTGCAGTGAGCAGGGGCACCTTCAACCAGATCAGGCTGCTCAGAGCCCTGTCCAACATCATCCTGAATGTTTCCAGGGCTGGGGCATCTCCATCCTCCTTTTACAGATCTCTGTGCCAGGAGGAGAAAGAGAATGTCCAGAGGGACGACAGAGGCCCTGGGCTGACCCCTCCTTGCCATTATGCAGAGCTCAGGTGAGATCTGAGGGGTCTCAGAGCTGCCCCAGGAGCAGAGATCCCTCTCTCTGTTCTGAAGCTCCTGCACCTTCCCACAAAAGCTGAAGCTGAGGACGTTTTCCCCTTCTTTTCCCTCGGTGGGCTCACTCAGCAGCCTCCAGCACCTGCCTGGGGCTCAGCAGATTTTTCTCCTGGGCTCCCATGGGTTGGGTCAGGAGGTTTTCCTCTGACCAAAGGTGAAATCTGCTGAAGTCAAAGGCAAATCCAGGTGTGAAATAACCAAGGCTCACATGGTGCAGTGGTGCCTGAGCATCCTCACTTTCACTGCAGGTGAGGGTGGAATCTGCCAGTGCTGGAAGTTCACAGGGATCCATCAGAATTCCCAGGAGGAAAAAGCCCTCAAGGAGTCCAGCCCTGGGCAGTCCTGGGAGAAATGGGAGATCTGCCAAGGGCTGGCCATAACCCTTATCCATAGCTCCATGTGACACCTACAAACATCACAAATGAGGACCTTGAGAGGTCTCTGTAGTTCAGGAATCACCTGCCAGGACATCTCCTTGCCCAAAATCACGGGGCAGAGGGGAAGGATGTGATTTATCAGCAAGGACTGGCCAAGGGACACCCCTGTGGTTGAGATCCTTGGGTTTCTTTGCTCTCCCACCTCAGGAAACAGGATAAAACCTAAAATCCATCCCTTGGGTTTCTGCAATCCCTTGGAAAAACACCCATGTTCTCATGAGAGGGCTTGTGCCACACTCATCTCTGTTGGAATTCTGGACACAGAGAATTTTAGAATTTTTGTGTTGGCAGGGATAATTTTTTAAGATATGTTACATTTGACCTGAGGCCTTGGAAAAGACCAGAACTGAGTGATAATACTGAGTTTGTGAGTGTGGAGTTGAATAGAAGTGTGATATATCACAGAGTGAGAAATTTAGAATTTAAGGTGGTGGGTTAAAGTATATATTTGTAACAAGGTGGAGGGTTAAGTGTGTAGTTTTCTTCTTCTTTTTTTTCTTTTTGTTTTTCACAAATTTGGGTGATTTTGTGTGATTGGTTGAAAAATTTTGCAGTGTGGGACATGAGTGGTTAGTTATTGAGTTAAAAAATAAAATAAATTAGTTGGCATTTCATAATTGAGTAGTTTAGGTTTAAAAGACCTTGAAGACAGAACTCTGTGCTCTGTTTTTACCTTGTTAACTCAGCATGCAGGAGCACTCATGGTCAGTGAGGCTGTACCTTAGATATGATAACAATAAATATCTAAGTCTGAACAAGAGTTTTCTGTCTTGCACATCAAGCAGAAGGGTTTGCCACGCATCTCTAGGGGAACAGCTGGGATTTATCCTCAAAAAATAGATTGCAATTAACATTTAAGCCTGTGCCCATGATGCAGCTCCAAAGGCAATATCATGAATCAGGTTTTCAATGATGAACTCACCCTGGTGGGAGCTGGGCACTCAACAGAAAATGCTGCCACTGCTTCCAGAGCTGCCAAAACAGCTCCTCTTGACCCTGATCCACTGGCCAGGCTCTGAGGAGCACGTGCTGGTCACTAATTAAAATGGATGTGACAATTAACTTGTCTCTGCAGCCACAACAGAGGTTGGCTCCCTGTTGGATCCTGCAGGGAGGGATGTGAGCTCACCTCAGGGGTTTGGTGCTGGTGAAGTGGGAGGGAGAGGCTGCAGGGCACCAACCACTCCTTCCCATCAGTGTGAGAGGCAGGCACAGGAAAATGGGGGGAAAATGGAGATTTGAGGCCTCGAATTGGAGAGCAGCTCTCCTAATCCACCAGCAGGCAGCACCCAGGACCTGAAGCCACGGATTTCTGGAGGTGCAAAAGCTGTAATTACAGCCAGGCAAAGAAAACACAATTTTGGGGTGGATTCTGTGGGTGCTGGGCTTGGCCCCTGGGCATGGCAGGAGCGTGGTGGGGATGTGGCTCTGGGATGGGTCCCTTGGCTGCTGCAGCTCAGGTGGGCACAGGTTTGTTGGTGGGGCTTTTTTCAGCTCTGTGGGGTTTGGTGGCTCCAGCAGAAGGGGGGATGTGGATTTGGGATGTGCCACCCGGAATTTCTTTAGCTGTAAAATCTCAGTCCCAGCCTCTAGTTCCCTGCCAGGCCTTTCTCCTTGGGTGGAGGCTTTTGGGGAGGGAAAGTCCCCTCTGGCCACCACAGGAGCAGCTCTTGATCGCTGAGCTCCTGAGCCTGAGTGACCTGGGAAGCTCCTTCACCCCTCTGGCTCCTGCTCCAGCTCACACTGACTCCAGTTCAGCCTCTCCCGGGAGGAGTCTGGGTCCAAATCCTCATTTTCCAAGGAACAAACTACAGCAGTGAGTTCCCTTGGCTTGAAACCCCTCCAGCAGCTTCTCCAAGAGCTCCTGGATTAAAGAGCTTTCCAGAACCTCTCCTAAACCAGGAACCATCATCCTGATTTTTTCTGCTGGTACCCCAAAAAGATCCCAAATCCAGCTTTGAGCTCCCAACAGGTCCAATCCTGTTTGCAGGGAACTGAAAGCTGTGCTGGGATGATTTTGGTAGCTCCCCTCATTTTGTGCAGATCACAAATGTTTTTTTAAGTCCTTGGTCCAGCCCCAGCTGCTCTTTGCATTGGAGAAGAACAAGAGCAGGACTTGCTCTTTTCTGAGAAGCTTCTTTTGCTTTCATTTCTTCTTTTTTGGCTTTTTTGTTTGGGTTTCATTTTTGTTTGTTTGTTTCTTTTTTTCTATCTTTTATTCCGTTTCCAACTGAAATGAAAGCAAAAACAAAACTCTGGATAAAATTTAAATTTGGGGCTGAATAATAACGACTGGCAGCTCTTTGCAATGCCAGAGGGCACATTCTGGTCCCAGCTGCCTTGAGATTAAGCAGGAAAACATGGAAAACTGGGGGGGGGAAAAGGGGGGGAAAAAAGATCAAACAAATGGGCACTAAAAAAAAAAAAAAGCCAAGTTGGAATGTTTTGACCACTCCTCTCCAGGGAGAAACAGCATCAAATGTGACCTTTTTCTGCTCTTTTTGCTTTCCATGAATTACAACCTCACAGGGGAGGATTTGTCCCATTGGAAAATGTCTGTATTTCCTCCTGGAGGGTGGATGGATGATATTTGAACGCATCAAAAAGAGCAAACCCGCAACACTTCGGCTGTGATAGCCCATGCACAGCGGGGCTGACGCTGAAATCGCCTGTGGATCCCTGTTTTTAGCAGGATCCACCCTCCCTGCAGGTAAACTGAGGCACGGACACTCGCCCAGCTGTGCCAGACTGGCTCGGGAAAGGTTTTCCAGCCGGGATTTTGGCTCCCAGGGAGGTCTCTTGCAGCAGATGGCAGCAGCGGGTTGGAGAAGCCACCGGAGCCAGGTCCTGCATCCAACCCCGGGATTCCAGCCGGGATTTCAGGAGAGAAAAGCCCCATCCGTGATCCAAAAACCTCCGCATCCCCCAGCAAAACACCAAAGCCCAGCTGCTCCACGTTGGGTGGATTCTCCAGGGTCCGATTGGGGGGCTCAGCAGCTCCTCCTCTCCCGAAATTCCCAGTGCTGGCGTTGGATGCGGAGGCTGCTGAGCAGAGATTCCCCCAGACACCAAATTTTCATTCCAATGATCCCAGAAAGCTCTGTGTGTTCGATCTCGAGGCCAAATCCCCTCCTGCAATGGTTTGGAGTGGACAGGGGCACAGAGAGATCCTGACCACTTTAATCCTTATTTCTCTGCAGTGGAGATTCCTCTGGGAATCTCAGGCAGTCTCTTCATAATCTCTGCTTCCTAATGAACATGTTTTCCCCTCTTTTTCTGATTCTTTTTTTAGCTTTCAAATCAAGGAGGAATCTGATGTCATTGATGTGTCCTCTCCACAAAATCCTGTTTTACTGGCTCATTTCAGTTAAGGAAAATGCTCTTCCCAAATACTGAATGAAATCCCTGTGGGTGCAGCCATCCAGCCCGTGCAGGTGGAAATGTGGGAGGGTGACAGGGACAGGTGATGTGCCCAAGGCCACACACAGCAATGGCAGAGGTGCCTCTAGCCCTCAATATGGAAAAAATGAAGATTTTCCTCTCCATTAAGAGGTGGGAATGCTGGAGTGTTCCTTCTGAGCATTCCTTGGGGACTGGGAACAACACAGCCAGCCCGACCCAGCAGGGCTGTGGGTCAGGGATGGCTCAGGGATGTCTTGGGGATGTCCCAGGGCTGTGGCTCAGGGATGGCTCAGGGATGTCCCAGGGCTGTGGCTCAGGGCTGTGGCTCAGGGATGTCCCAGGGATGTCCCAGGGCTGTGTCCCAGGGATGTGGCTCAGGGCTGTGTCTCAGGGCTGTGGCTCAGGGATGTGGCTCAGGAATGTCTTGGGGATGTCTCAGGGATGTCCCAGGGCTGTGGCTCAGGGATGTCCCAGGGATGTCCCAGGGCTATGTCCCAAGGATGTGGCTCAGAGATGTGTCTCAGCCCTTCTCCAGGTTCCTTTCTGCCAGAATGAATTTACATTTCTGGACAGCTGCAGTGTGTGAGGTCAGGGAGCTGATGTCTGAGCACGGCCTGCTCCAGGGAGCAAGAGGATGGGAGAAGGGGGCACTGTCCAGTCCCCTTCCATGCGAGTAGAGCCCAGATAATGCCTGTAAAAAAAGGACTGATTTTTTTTCCCCCCCTTACCATTTCTACGGATTTATCTGCGTCCTTTTCTACGCCTGAGCTGGCAAACGCCTCTGCAGCTGATGCACGAGCTCAGCAGCAGGGAAGAGGTGGCAAAGAGGGGGCGGCTGCCTCTGTGCACCCCCAAAAACCCGAATCCCTCTGCCCCCCAGCCTTTACTCTCCCTGGGGCCAGCCAAGCCCCACATCCCTTTCTGCACGTGCCCCATCCATGTGGGATGCTCTGGGCTCCGACCTGCATCCCTGCCCCAAGCCGGGTGGGGACCAGAGCAGCACCAGCCCTCCCCAGGGCCCCGGGCCCGCTCTGCCCCTCGCCGCGGGTGCCGGGGTGGCTTTGTCCCTCCGGCGCCTGGGTGGTCCCCCCCCGGCATCGGCGAGTGAAAAGGGCTCTCTCTGAATCGCTGCGCTGCTTTATGGCAATAACTGCGGGGAGTTATTCTGCCCAGAATTAAGTCCATGACTGGTGGAAGAGCGTTAAGGTAGCGCTTCGCAGCTCCAATTATCTTGGCCCCCTTGGAACAAAAAAGCAGATTGTGCTGCCAGACAAAAGGCGTTCTCTGTGTAACTTCTTGTCTCGGAGCATTCAGAGCTCGTAAAGCCGGGAGAAATACCCCAGGGCTGGGCGATCTCATGTCCTGGGCAAACCCCCCACTCAAAATACCCATTTCTGGCGGAATGGGATTCGGGGGGAAGCCAAAAGCGCATTCAGCTCCTCCCGATACGTCCCGGGCTTTCAGGTATGATCTGATCAAACTCCTCGGTGGCACCGGGGCAGCTGTGACAGGAGGTGTGCGAGGGTGAACAGCGACACGGGATGCACAGAGGGGTTTGTGCTCCCTGCCAGCTCCTGCTCTGGCAGCTTTCCTCCTTTTCTCCCCATTTCTGGGGTGAGAAGTGATGGTGCAACGCTGCCAAACACCTGGACCCCAAAATCCCTGCCCCACTCCCGACCCTGGGACATGGGTTCCTCCACCCTATTTTGCTCTATTCCTGACCCACGCTGCCTTCAGTGGCGTCAGGAATGGAGCAAAGGGCAGAGTGAGTCTCCAAGGCATGTCTGGGTGATGTCCTGCACCTCTTGGTCTGACCCAATCCTTTGTGTTTGGGGCAGGAGGTTGCACTGGAGACCCCCTGAGGTTCCCTTCCCACCTGGGTTATCCTACAGCCCTCGGACAGGAGGGATCTCTGCTCCTGTGCTGTCTGCCCCCGGGTTTGGAGGGGTTTATCAAGGCCAAGAGCTGTCACTGCTGCTCTGTCCTGGCACCTGGGACACCCCTGGAGCTTCTGGAGGAGAATCCCAGAATCATTTGTGTTGGAAGGGACATCAAAGATCACCCTGCCATGGGAAGGGACAGCTCCCACCATCCCAGGGTGCTCCAAGCCCCATCCAGCCTGGCCTTGGACACTTCCAGGGATCCAGGGGCAGCCACAGCTGCTCTGGGCACCCTGTGCCAGGGCCTGCCCACCCTCACAAGGCAAAATTTCTCCCAAATATCTCACCTAAATCTCACCTCTTTTAGTTTAAAACTATTCCCCCTTGTACTGGCACTACCTGCCTGTTTTAAAAGCCTCTGTCTGTATTTTTTAGAGGCCTCCTTTCAGCCCTGGAAGGCTCTGTCAAGGTCCTGAAGGTTCTATTCTGGCATCAACCCAGATCCATGTGTGGCACTTCCTAAATAACCAAAATTCTCTCCCACTCCATCATTTTTTAAGTTTCACTTTGCTGCCACAGACACTTCATCAAAACAATCTGGAAGCAACCAGTGTTATTTGCAAGCTAGAAAAAAAGAAATCCATTTTCTTTTGGAAGCATGACTGTTTCAGATAATTATTTGGGGGGAGGGGGAGTTTTGGGTATTTTTATTTTTTTATTTCTTAGAAATGCTCCAATAGCATCATGTTGCTGCAGGGATTTCAAACCAGAGCTGTGCCCAGAGTTGCCCCAACAGAGCCCATCCCACTCTGCAGGCTGGGGAAGGCACTTTTGGTTCCTGACATGGGTTCTGCAGTTTGGGTGCCCCCATGGTGTGATCTGATCCCCTGGAGTGGGATCAGAACCCCCCAGCTCTCTGGAAATGCTGGGTGAGGGCTTCCTTTGCCCCCTTTCCCACAGCCTGAGGGTTTTTGCAGGGATGGTGACCCGGGGATGGCAGACCCAGCCGAGCCACAAATGATCATTTTGGGCTCTTTCTGAAAAAGGACCCAATTTCTTCTGCTTCACCCCCAAAACTTGGGAATGTCTTGATCCCAGGTCTGAGATACCTGCAAGGTTTACAGAGAGGCTGCAAATCATCTTTCCTGCTCAAATTCCTCGGCGAGAGGCACAGCTGCCTTCCCAAAATGAGAAAGTGTCCACTCTGAATCCTGCTGATGGTACTTTTTTGTGGCACCACGAATTCTTCCCCTTTGTGGTGGCAGCCTTTGCCAGAGGGTTTTCCTGATTTCCCCTGAACCTAAAGCTCTGCTTGGGGGTCGAGGTGTCACATTTGAGATCTAGGAACAAACTGACTTGAGTGCTCGGATTAGATCTGACTCCCCAGCTCCTTCCATGGCATCTTTGGGGTTCGCCAGCAAAGCTTTTGGGATGTGTGAGAGAAAAGAGGCAGATATTCCTGGGAATAAAAAAAAAAAAAAAAAAAAAAAAAAAAAAAACCCAAAAGGAACAACAACAAAAAATCAAACAAAAAAACTCCAAAACAAAACAAAATCCCCCAAAAAACCCCAAAGTAAACAAAAAAAACCCCCAAACCCCAAGCAAAAACCCCCAAACAAACGAACAAAAAAGCCCCAAAAAAACCAAAACCAAGCCAAGCCAAGCCAAAAAAACAAACAAACAAACAAAAAACCACCAAAAAGCCCAGGAAACCAAAGTCACCAGGACTTTGTGCTCCTCCAAAAAGTTTTCCGTGTCCCGTTTTCCAGGCTGCCCATCCGCCCGGCGCCTGCTGGAGGGACGTGGCCGACACTAGATGGAGCAGTGACCCTAGACATGAAGGAACGAGAATCCCCAGCTCCTGTCCATCCTCTCCATCCTCGCCTTCCCCCTGGCTCCCGAAGGGAATTTGGGGCAGAACCGCTCTTTTCCAGCTCTCAGCGCCGTGGATGCTCCGCGCCCTGCGCTGCGCCTCGGTGACCTGCCCGGCCCCGGGGGATCAGGGTCCATCCCGGGAGCTGCCGCAGGGATCGGGGGGATCAGACCTGGGGTCATTTCCTTGTTGCCTTAACACGGGTGTTTTCCCCCCGGCCGCACAAAGGGAAGGTCAGAGGTGGGGATTAGAAGGTGATGGGCGGGCGCTGGGGCCGGAGCACGGAGCGCTCAGTCCGGGCTCTGTCCGGCTGGATGGACACGATGGCTGCAAGGACCTGTTGGGGTCTCTCCAGGGATGAGGAATCCCTGATTCCTTGGATCTCTCATCCAAGCCTGCTGTGGGCTCTTCTGGTTTGTCCCCACCTGATGCCGTCTGGAGCAGGGAGCAGCCAGAGCCAAAGGAAAAGCAGGGATTTATCCAAAGGCCTCCCTGCACACACCCTGGGCAGTGCCCACAGCCAGGCTGAGCCCCAACATGGGCACAGAATGGACGCCCAGAATGGCCACCAGGTCCCACACTGGGACAAGTTCTGCTCCATTTGCACATTGCAGGGAATTGTCCCATTCCAGCTCCAGCTCAGGAAGCTCCATCCTCCTGGGTTTTGTCTCTTCCCTTCCCCGCTGGTTTTGCTCTGGGGCCTGAAATTTGGATGGGCTGTCCTTGGGGCCGAGCTGGAGAAGGAATTGTTTTGTGTCCCTGCTGTGTGAAGGGAGCTCAGCAACTCTGAATGGGAACCCCAGAGCCACCCACGGAAACAGCCCAGAATGGGAAAATATAAAAGCTCAAACTTAAAGCATCAGGTGGGGACAAGCCAGAACACCTGCTCTAGGTGCTCTGAACATGCAGAGCAAAGCAGAAAACAAAGCATGTTCCTCCTTCCCTGACAGATTCCCCATCCCTCATCCTCGTGGGGTATCTGTGTTTGGGTCTCACGGGGTAGATTTAGGCACCAAAGTCCTTCTTCCCAGTGATTCAAGGAAACCTTTATGCTGTGGTCCCTCAGCCCGGGATGTGTCTGTGGGAAATGCCTCCTGTGGCAGATGAGCATGAGCCTCCAGGATGGAGCTTCCCACAAGCTGGTGCCTCAGTTTACCTCATAATAGAACAGCTTGGGTTGGAAGGGACCCTAAGGATCATCCAGTTCCACCTCTGCCCTGGTTGCTCCAACCTGGCCTTGGACCCTTCCAGGGATCCAGGGGCAGCCACAGCTGCTCTGGGCACCCTGTGCCAGGGCCTCTCAGGGCTGCTGTCCCTCCCCTGGGTGGTACCTCTGTGACACCATGTGCTGCTGTGAAGAGGAGGAGAGCCTTCACATCAGGCTCAGTTTCGGATCCCCCCTCCCACATTTCAGGCCCTTGGCAGCTGTGCCTGTAGCCAGCTGTGCCTGTAAGCATCTCCTGTGTGTGACATTCCGTGGAATTCTGCAGCTCAGATGGACTGTTTGGAGTCTAGAGGTGCCTGGGCTCCAGGAAATGTCCAATTCCCATCTGAGGCAGCTCAGCCAAACTCCTGCTCTTTGCTGGGTGCATCTGGGCATCGATGTAGCTTTGAATTTTCTTCTCAGGGGGTAATTGCATGTCAAGGAGCAGTGCAGGGCCTTGTATCCTTGTCCCACACAATCCCCGTGCCAGGACAAACCCACACTGAGCCACAAGCCAAGAGACATCAGACTGGGACTAAAGGAGATGCTGCTGCTGCTGCTTTTTCAAGCTGGGCCTGAAGGATGTGGGTCTGGTTTCTCTGTCCTGGCTCCAGCACCAAAAAACTCCCTGTGGTGTTGAGGCACATCTTGGGGTCATCCCCTGCAGGATTCTCCATCACTCCAGGATGCCTGGGACAGGGGGAGCCATGCCATAGCCAGGCGTGGTGGGAATTTGGGTGCTCCACTGAGGATTCCCGAAGTCCCTCCCAGTGCTGGGAAGGTGACTTAGCTCAGGAATTACCAAATTCTCAAATACCTGAGGCCTGA
>VYXF01009738.1:70890-83090 GCA_013397295.1 Polioptila caerulea
ACATCAGGCTCAGTTTCGTATCCCCCCTCCCAGATTTCAGGCCCTTGGCAGCTGTGCCTGTAGCCAGCTGTGCCTGTAAGCATCTCCTGTGTGTGACATTCCGTGGAATTCTGCAGCTCAGATGGACTGTTTGGAGTCTAGAGGTGCCTGGGCTCCAGGAAATGTCCAATTCCCATCTGAGGCAGCTCAGCCAAACTCCTGCTCTTTGCTGGGTGCATCTGGGCATCGATGTAGCTTTGAATTTTCTTCTCAGGGGGTAATTGCATGTCAAGGAGCAGTGCAGGGCCTTGTATCCTTGTCCCACACAATCCCCGTGCCAGGACAAACCCACACTGAGCCACAAGCCAAGAGACATCAGACTGGGACTAAAGGAGATGCTGCTGCTGCTGCTTTTTCAAGCTGGGCCTGAAGGATGTGGGTCTGGTTTCTCTGTCCTGGCTCCAGCACCAAAAAACTCCCTGTGGTGTTGAGGCACATCTTGGGGTCATCCCCTGCAGGATTCTCCATCACTCCAGGATGCCTGGGACAGGGGGAGCCATGCCATAGCCAGGCGTGGTGGGAATTTGGGTGCTCCACTGAGGATTCCCGAAGTCCCTCCCAGTGCTGGGAAGGTGACTTAGCTCAGGAATTACCAAATTCTCAAATACCTGAGGCCTGAGTCACGGCCCGGGGAGGAAATGTGCATAAACAAGCTGCA
Source organism: Polioptila caerulea (assembly GCA_013397295.1). Classification (NCBI taxonomy): domain Eukaryota; kingdom Metazoa; phylum Chordata; class Aves; order Passeriformes; family Certhiidae; genus Polioptila; species Polioptila caerulea. Next base: position 71,588 of record VYXF01009738.1, read on the forward strand.
AGCCAGGAAACTCCACCATGGCTGGGAGGGACAGACGTGGCGGTCAGGGGGTTGGAATTTTGGGGCCATAGCAGCACAAACCAGCACAACCCAAAGCTTGGGGTTTGGGCTGATAACCAGAGCACCTTGGGCTGTGCTGAGAGCTGGGCCCAGCACAGATTTAGGCTGAACTGCTGAGGAACCCCCAGGTGCTGGAGCCACACCGCCAGCTCTCATTTTGGGTGAAATCACAGCGCTCCCCTTGGATTTCTGCTGGGATAGGGGGGATAAAAGCAGAGCTCACCCCATGGGAGGCACAGAAACTGAGGCAGAGAGCATACAGGAGTTGGCAGCTCCTGTTTCTGGTGTTTCTGAGTCCTTGTGTTACCCTGATTTCTCTTGAGATCAGAAAATAAACAGCCCCAAATCTCAGCTATTGGGGCTGGATCCCAACGGGGCTTTTCACATCAGACCCTTCTGAATTCCCTCTCCAGCTTGAGGCGTGAAGGCAAAGAAATTTCTCCCAGGGAAGCTGAAGAATCACCACAGGCAATTCCAGCCCATTTTCAGGCCTTGTCACTCGTCCAGAGAATAGATGTCACCCTGTGTCTTTTGTGCCTCAGTTTCCTCTGCAAAATGGGACCAATCAAACCGTGATCTGCAGGGATGATGGTTAAACTGACAAACTAACTTTTTAATTAGTTATTAGGAAGAAATTCCTGCATGTGAGGGTGGTGAAGCTTCACAGGTTGCCCAGAGAAGCTGTGGCTGCCCCTGGATTCCTGGAGGTGTCCAAGGCCAGGTTGGACAGGGCTGGGAGCATCCTGGGATAGTGGAACGTGTCCCTGCCATTGCAGGGGTTGGAATTAATGGTCCTTAAAGTTCCTTCCAACCCAAACCATTCTGAGATATGTGCTGAACGTAATTACAACATCCTGACATTTTCTCCGCCAAGTATCCAGCAAAAAGAGGGACAATTTGCTGTTGGGAGGTGGGTGGAGGAGACCTGGGCGTGATGGAGAAGGGTGAAAGTCCTGGTGATAATTCCTGGTGCCCACTGGCTGTGGCTGGATAGGGACAGCTCCGTGGTGTGGGGTGAGGCTGAGCTGCTTTCCCCTCGTTAATATTGAGTCCTTTCTACCTCTGTAAGCCCTGAGCGAGCAGGATCCAGGTGCCCAGGTGGCTGATAAAGAGCCGAGGAGTGATGGACACGCACCGAGTTTGCCTTCCTGGCTGGAGCAGCGCTTATCTCTCTCCTGGCATTTCCCATTTTCTCTGGCGCAGCACTTCCCACACAGCAGAGACATTGTCCCTGTTCCACGGGGGGTGGGAAAACACCCTCCCTCCTCAGGCTGGCTCTGCCTGTGCCTCTGCTCCATAAATCAAGCGGATTTGTGCAGCTCCTCAGTCAAGTATGGGCATTAGCGCCTCGACGCAGAGTCATTCCAATAATGTGCGCCCAGGAATGTGCCTTATCTGATTTCCCTGCTGGATTTTCTCTTCCCCAGCCCTGCAAACCAAGGCTCAGCCTCCCCTCGGGGCTCCCAGACCGAGACATCCCACGGGAGCATCAGTCAGGCGCTGGTGGCATTCACTGGAATCTTCCCCGAGAGTGGATCCAGGAGCTTTCCCCAAAGGAGAGAGCAACCACTGGTTTTTGGACACTAAAAAGTCCCCCAGCCTGGACAGAGGCCATTCCATGTCGCTCAGGGATGGCACTGGGATGATGACAGCTCTCCCAAGGGGAAAACTCAACCCCTTCCCTTTGCGTTTCAAAACAAGGCAAGGATGGAAAAATTACCTGGGGAGCCCAAATATAACCAGGTCACCTCACAAATAGATCCCTCCTCAGGTTTTTTGTGGTTGGGGAGCTTTCCATGCTGGATTTCTTTTGAAAAAAACCTTTTTCCTCCACGGGAGCAGGAGGGGGCCGGCGGCCGGGGGAAACACGCCTGGAATGTGACAAGCCCGTTCTCCTGGTTGTTTGTGTAAACGAGTTGGGTCTATTCCCTTCCTCTTCAAGTGCACGTTTTTCAGCCTCCTTGCAAAGCAAATTTACTTTTAGAGCCCGTGGATGCCAGCATGGGGGTGAGGTGTGGTGGCTGGTGGCGATAATAATTAATAATATTCATTATTGAGGATAATAAAGGGAATGGTGAATGTTAAAGTGATGGGCGGTGAACAAGGGCTCTGTCCAACACCAGCCACCACTTTCATGCCTGTATCACTCCTCACCTGTCTGCCGTGAGAGCAGCTGGCCATCCCCAGCTGGGAATTTCTTCAGGAGGTCCTTTTCCATCAGGAAAAGCTCAGGTGCCTACAGCTGGCCTGCTTTTGGACATCCAGGTGGCAACAAAGAGCTCCTTAGCTCCTGAGTCCCAGCTGCAGCTGAGAATTGCAGAGCAAAGCACAGAGAAACTGAGAATTCACAGTAAAATTCACCTGGAAGGCCAGTGGGTGGGAACATCCCTAGTGGGTGAGGGAATTGCTCAGGTCAAGGAGGACACTCAGCATGGCCTTGCTGCTGCCCCAGGAAGAGCATCTTTGATTTCTCCCACTGATGCAAGGCTTTGGAGATGTCCCTGTGAGGCAGATCAGGGGATAAAACTCCCTGGTTTTGTCTTGAGGAAGTTCCTGTCCACCCCCTCCACTGCCACCCTCAGTAATAACTTAGAGCAGTTACTGGTAGTAATATTTCAATAAATATTGTTATTATTAATGATAATAATAAAAATTATGATGGGGTGATCTGTGCTCAGCTACAACGTCCCTGCAAATGCCACTCTCCCAGGAGATGCCAGGGAGTGCCCGGGGACTGAGCCCACTCCAGTGATGTGCAAAACCCCCCAAATGTCCCCTCTCACTCACCACCCCGGTCACCAGGAGGGACAAGCAAGTTTTGGGAGTTTCACCCACTAAAACAGTCCCTGGAGCAGGGAGTTGGGTTTTGCAGAGTGGTTCTGGGCGTGGTAAGGATCTGTGGACCACCCCTGCTGCCCATACACCTCCCATACATAACTGGGCATTTCAGATAAAATCCATGGACATCCCCAGCGTCTTCCCTGCCCCCAGGGCACCCAGCCAGCCACATTTCTCCTCTTCCCCTGCCATTCCTGGCTGTCAAACCAGCTTCTTGCTGCTGGGCAGGCTGGCAAACAGCCTTGACATCACCTTATCACATCCTCCCGAGCAGCGTTTGAGCTGCAGCCCTGCAGGTGAGGACAGACATGCGAAAAAACTCCTCCAACCACTCCAAACAGTGCCAGGAGGGGGAAACTGAGAATGTCAGAGGCAGCTTGGATGTGGCAGTTTGGAATAAAAGCCTCATCCCTTGTGTCCAGAACCTATGGATCACCTGTGTGTATTTTCCAGGCCAGGTTAACCTCGGCTTGCCCCTGGGCATGGACTGAGCAGGGGGGTCACTTCCTCCTCCTCTCCCTTGGATCCTGCAGACTTTCCTGGCTCCAGAATCTGCTTGCAGCATCATCAGCTTTACTCTGTGTGCACTGTCTGGCCTTTCCCACTCCTTGAATTGGTCTTTTGATAGGATCTGGAAAATCCCTCTCCATAACCACCAGGCTAGAGGAATTTGTCAGCACCACAAGGCCTCTGTGCCCTGACACTGCTGGGATGGACCCAGATGAGTCCCTGGGCTTGTCTGTGGTGCCTGGTGGTCACCAGGGCTCCAAGGCCAGTGGGAATGTTTGTGCCCTCCTCTGCAAAGCCAGTTGGGACCATCCCCACCTTTCCCCCATGAAAAAAAAAAAAAAGATGACTCATGGCCCTTAGGGCTTCCAGAGGAAATTTGGGCACAAGGACACTGAGGGCTGGTTATTTGGGAATATGGCTGATTTTGTGAGGAAGGGTTAAATTTTGACATGTTCCTCTTCAGGTGCCCAAATCCTGAAAGTTTCCTGCAAGCTGATGTTCAAGTCTCATTTTGACTTGGGTTGGGCCTCTCTTTGGTCCCTGTGGGAGTGCTGAGTGTGCTTGGTGTGGCCCTGGCCAGTGAGATCCTGACATAAACTTCCTTTAGCACAATTCCCAGGCTTGAATCCACGGGGCCTTGAGAAAAGACCACCCTGTGGGTTCCTCTTGTTTTGTACCCTCAGCTCTCTCCCTCCCAAGGCAACCTTTCCACCAAATCTGAGATGTCCCCATTGGAGCAGCTACGTGGTCAACAGAGGCACCTTCTCAGGGCAGCCCATCCCTCCAAATCTCCCTCCTGGAGATGTTCCCCTCTTGAGCAGCAGAGCTCCAACGTGGTCCTCTACGCCCTTGAATGACATGGGACTGGCTAATTCTGGGCTGAGTCCTTTTCTCGTGCAAGGTTTGGTTTCTCCACCACAATTCCCCAGGTTTGAACAGGCTCCTGTCCACTCCAGGCCTCTCCATCTCCCCAGCAGTGCTGTGGAGTGTGCCAGACGTCGACTTCTGTGTTGGGACACGTCCCAGGCACTGAGCTCCAAATGCCACGTGAAGATTGGGAACATTTTTGTGGCAAGCTGCCATCTTCCCCTGGGATGGTTTTCCTCCTGTCTTGGTTTGAAAGCCAGGTCTCTGCTAAGGAAGGCAGGAGCTCCCCTTGGAATAGAGAATGTAACTCCCCTCCCTCCAAATTATTACAATTTTGAAATTAAGGGGCTCTCAGGCAAAGATACGGGAATATGAATAACAGCTATTTATTAGGAGAACTAAAATAAAAATGCAGTGATACAGAAAAACAGACTCAGTAACAGAGTGAGGATCCCTGAGCCCTGTGGCTCAGGGGTTGGGGGCAGGGCCATCCCATGGGGGCTGCAGCCCTCCTGCAGTGGCAGAGGGGGCTCTGCTGGAGCAGGGATCCTGCACAAAGGGGGAGGTTCCCTGGGAAGGGGCCCTGGGCATGGCTGGCCCTGGTGTCCCTCTGGGAATGCCGTGCCAAAGGCTGCTGGCTGTGCCAAAGGCCAGCTTGGATCCAGCTAGGAATGCTGGGCTCCTGGGCTGGCTGCACCAGCTGCCAGGGGGATGCTGGAATGTTCTCAGGCCTGCAGGGAGACTGAGTGTCCCCTGAGCAGAAGATCTGTGCCTGGAGGGAGGCTGGGTCCTGGCAGGGATAAAGAAACGGCCCCAGCTGGTTTTTAACCCTTAGTGACAGAACACACACTGCAGCCCAAGACGCCTCCTGAGTGACAAAGCTGGCTCTGAAATGACTCAAATGCTCTGTGGTACTTTGGCTTCTCTGGTGACATCGCCTCCCACCTTATCCAATTACGGCCCTCCCTGAAGCAAAATGAGGCAATTCCTGGTATTTTCAGCGTGCTTATGTTTGTGTCACATGGAGCCAATCCAAGCAGAGAATCCCAAATGCTGGTGATGCTTCAGTCTGCCCCTTTGCTTTCAGGAGGCTGCTGCCTCCTCAGGTGAGGATCGTGAGGGAAATTTGAAGGTGGAGCAGAGGTTTTCAACAGGTTTTTCCTCAGGAGCTCAGGTCCTTGTGGAAATACATTTTTCAGATTGAATTCTTCCAGGTTTAAGTGCCTGGACAAAGCCCAGCATTTTCACTCTTTCCTCTGGGAGCTCAAACTCCAGGTGCCTTGGAAGATATTTTGTACGAACACCTCAATTTAGGGGTCTTAATTTGTCTGCTGACTTTCATCCCTATCATTAGGCAGGATGAATCCCACCTCAGCTGCAACCAGAAGTGGTAGTGATCCCTCCTGGAAGCTGACCTGGAACAGAGACCAGACAGAGCAAGAGGATAAGGAAGGGATTTATTAAAAGGCCTCAGTGGGCACACCTGGACAGTGCAAGAGTCCAGCCAGACCACACCCAGGGTAAACCCCAAAATGGTCACAGAATGGACTCCAAGTCACGAGGTCCCACACTTTGATGAGTTCTGCTCCATTTGCACATTGGAGTGAATTGTCCAATTCCAGCTCCAGCTTAGGAAGCTCCATCCTCCTCATTTTCCCTTCTCACTTCAGCAATGGTTTTGTTCTTGGGCCTGAAAGTTGTCCTTGGTCCCAAGCTGGAGAACGAATTGTTTTGTCTCCCTGCTCTGTGAAGAGAACTCAGTAGCATTTAATATGAAACCTAAAACTACTCACTAAAACAGCACAGTGAAAAATATAAGAGCTAAAACCTAAGGCATCAGTGGGACCATGCTACAATTCCTCACTAGAGCTTCTGTCCTCATTTTCTTCTCACACAAACCCAGCCTGGCCACGTGGGCTCCACATGGGGTGGGAAATATCTCTGGCTCTGTGGTTTGGGGTTATTTCCATTTGTCTCCCAGTCAGGATTTCAACCTGCAGCTGTCATCCAACACGGTTATTTAGACTTTAAACCAGTTGTTGCTTTTTTTTTCCCCTTTTAATTTGCTTCCCCACCCCTTTTGGCCAATACACTTGGATGATTTTCTGGTGCAGATCTGCTGGATTAAGTAATGGATTCAATGCCTCTTGAGTGCCAAGAAAGAAATGCTCTGCATTAAAATAAATAAAAAATGTGCCAGCAGATCTAGCCTTGAGTACTGTTTAAGGGCTTCTGAAAAAGCTGCTTTGACACTGGCAGGGCCACCCAGGCTGCTGTTCCTGTGTCCCCTTCTCCAGTGCCTTGGGAAGATCCTGCACAAGGATGAGAATGGGTTTTTATTCCCACCCATTTCAGGGCCCTGTGGGTTGTGTGGGGTCCAATTGGTTCCTTCCAGTTTGAAGAGGGTGATAAATTATTGTAATAATAGGATTTTTCCCATTCTTCAGCAAGGTGAGATGCAGGCCACCAAGGACAGGCCAAAGAGCAGCTCTTTGTGAGGATCACTGGTGGATGAGCCCTTCATAAAGTCAGAGAGCCAAGTTCAACCTTCTCCTTCCCTCTGCCTTGCCCTTATCATAAAATCCTCAAGGAAGGGAGTAATGTGATGGTGCAATTACTTTTTTTCTTGATATGAGCTGCTCTTGCAATGGGTATTTCTCTTTTGCTTTTAATCAGAAATTTTGGGACAAAATAATGTTTCCTGGGAAGTTTGCTGGGAAATGGGATGTGCCTAAGACAGTTTTATTAAATTATGAAATTAAAAAGTGCTCCAAAAACTGTCCCAAACACCAGCTCACACTCAACTGCTCTAAATAGAATTTTTCTCTAAATTGGGTGATAATTTTATCCTGGTAAGCCCAAGCAGAACAAACTAGCAAAATAGTCCAAAAATATTGAAAAAGCCTTTTTCACTTCTGGATTTCTGCAAGTAAAGGTTTGGTTTAGCCCATGGCAGAAATTATTCATTTGTGATCTCTGCTGGAGACTTCAGGGGAACAATTGAGGACAAAAAGTAAAATGGGGATAGGAACTTCTTCCAAAGAAATTTTAAAATATAAGAGAAGAATGAGTGAAGTACCACCTATGGAAAATTTGGTTGCTCTCTCTGATACATGGTCAAGCCAAGGGTGAGAAGTTCAGGCCATTCTAATCATTACTAGTAAACTATTTTATTTTAATTCAATTCTGCAGTTGAAAAATAGATGTTGGTTTTAGGTGCATCACCAAAACTGGATGTAGTGACCTCTCCCAAGGCAAGTCCAAATGAGAGCAGCCAGAGGGCTCCAAAGAGGGAGAAAAAAATCCACGGCTGTGCTCAGAATCATGATTTGATCATTCTGAGCCCCAGTTTCCCACTCACTAAAAATGCCAGGAGCAGTTTCAAAGCTCCTCAGCTATTCTGAACTGCAAAATAAATACCACTGGTTTAGAGAAAACCTCAGGAGGGTTTTCTCCCTGCTAATTATTTTCAGTGTTTTTTCCAGAATTTGTTTTTCCCTTGGGAATATGGTTGCAGCATTACCAACCGCTGTGTGATTCTTGGGATTCCTGATGTTTCTCCTTCTGCTGTCCCAACTTCTGGGCTCCTGAAATTTCGGGAAATTGTGACTTTCCTCCTGAGGAACCAGCAGTTTTAGCTCGTGGAGAAGCACAGCAGATCTTGGAAAAGGCACAGAATCAGAATTGACTGAAAGAAAAGGGGCTGTGCCCAAAGTTTAGGTGGCTAAAACGATTACACGTGTTTGGAATCCTCACTGATCCCAACCTTCTCCTCCCTCTTGGAGCTCCGCTGCTCGACAGCTGATGGATATTTGAGTTTCCAGCCCCATGCTGCTGAGATGATTAAAGCAACACAAGCTGATAATTAGTAAAAAATTATCACACCGCCAGGAAGAGGAAAAAAAAAAAAAAAAAGAGAGAGAAAAAAAAACTGGTGTGACTGAAGCTCCCAGCTTGCGCCTGGCGTGTTTTCCCCTTGGCAGCTCATCTCTGGGCTCGGGGAGAGGCCCTCAGAGAGCTGCTGAGTGCCCTTCATGGTCAGGACTCTAATTAGCCACTTGTCCCTCCCTGCAGGCATCTGGATGTGCTTCCCCAGCGCCGTGCATCCCTCGGGAGGGCACGGAGGGGAGGCTGGCAGCCTCCTGCACAATTTGCTCCGGCTTACTCGGGGGCAGCGGAGCTGGCCCATCTCCTTCCCCTCCCTCCCTTTGTTTTGCTTCGTGACGAGCTGCTGGTTGTGTGAAGTGATGTGAATTGGTTTGATTTCATTAATCCCTTTAAGAAATATAATATCTGGTGTTGGTACATTTCCCCTCCCTCTCCCTCGACAGATTGTTGGCTCCGCGCTCCGGCGGGATTGGGAGCGGGTGAGCTCCGGCTGCTGGCACGGTTTTCTCCCANTTTGCTTCGTGACGAGCTGCTGACTGTGTGAAGTGATGTGAATTGGTTTGATTTCATTAATCCCTTTAAGAAATATAATATCTGGTGTTGGTACATTTCCCCTCCCTCTCCCTCGACAGATTGTTGGCTCCGCGCTCCGGCGGGATTGGGAGCGGGCGAGCTCCGGCTGCTGGCACGGTTTTCCCCCAGCCAGGAATTTATGATATAATCCAGCTTTTCCCAGTGATTGTCTTCCTGGGGACAGCAGTGATTTCCCAACTTTGCACCCCCAGTGGTGTATCAGCACTCCATCCCAGCCCGCCAGCAGAGGATGGACGAGCCAACGTGGACATTCCCGTGGGAGCAGGGCTCTGTCCAACAGCCAGCGTGGGCCCTCCATCACTCATCTGGATTCTCCAGGCAGGACACAGGTCAAGCACAAGAGATCTGGGTGTTCTCACTCACAAGGCAAATTATTACCCAGGTTGTGCAACTGGCACCTGCCCAAGAGGGGAAAGAATTATCAGAGAACCTTTCTGCAGATTCTGCCTGTCTAGTGCTGGGACCTTATCAGGGCTGGACGATGTTGAGGAAGGATGTTTGTCCAGTCAGACACTTTCTGTTGAAGAGATTTCTCCTCCACCCACCAGAAAAGCCCCCACTCATGTGGAGAGCTTCCTCCTTCGCCGTGGCAAATGTACTTGAGGCCGTGTACCTGAGCCCAGCCCTGAAAGCAACCACTGTGCTAAAGTGTTTGCTTGGCCTCAGAAATGTGAAGAGAGGGAATTTCTCTCTAGGAAGCTCGAAGATGTTGGTTTTGAGTTCATTCTGTGCCTGATCCAAAGCCTCTTGAAGTCAGCCCAGAGTTGTTCTCGCTGGATCAGGCCCTGAGCCCACAGACTCATACCTGAGCAGCAAAACAATACCTAGCAGATATCTCCAAATGGAGAAAGATCTTGTCTCCAAAATCCACCCTCTGAGATGCCAGCACTGGAGATCCTCTCCCTGCTGGGTCATCCTTCTGAATCTCCATCTGCAGCAATGTCCAGTTTGTTTTTGAAACCTGCTGGAATCTTGTTCTCTGTTCCCAAGGGCAATCACACACCTCAGACAAAGCCTGATTTTATAAAAATATTATTCCTTTATTATCTTTCCCACACATACATAGGTGTTTTATCTATTCCTATAGAGCTTTGGAGGGGTTTATTTGAGGTAATTAAAGTGTCTTTCTCCTCCAGCTCTGCAGGTTGTGAAGCTGGTGCAGTGAATGTTGATGCCAGGCCAGGATGAGGGAGGTCCTGGCACAGAGGGTGGTTGAGAGCAGAGGGCTGGAGCTTGCCCTGTTTCCTGGGCTCTGTCCAGCTCTCATGGAATCTGGTCTGACATTTCCCACTCGAAGCTGCTCTTTGAACTTTGCTCTCAGTATTTGGGATGAACTTTTCCAGGCCCACATCTGCCTGTCTGCTGCTGCTGGGAGCAGAGATCTCAGTGGTTTGCTCCTCTCAGCAACAGCTGCTGGCTTTGGTGGTGTGAACTCCCACATTTTTGGGGCAAGAACTTCTACTCCAGTTTGCAGTGGAGTTAACTGAGGATTTTGTCCTCCTCCAGGGAGGAAAACTCCTCTTTGCACACGAGCAAGAGAAACTGGTTAAAGGGCAAAGTCCAAATCCTGCCCCATGCCAGCCTCATGGATAATCCCCCAAGCACAGAGACATTGTCACAGCCAGTCCTGGTCCTGGGATGTTGCTGGTCAGAGTGGGAAGCTCTCTCCATTTCAGTGACTTCCCATTTCAGTGGTTATCACCCCTGGCTCGAGGAAGCCCCCGAGGTTAGCAAGGCTTGACAAACCCCATGGAGATATAAATCTTCATGAAAATGGAACCCAGACCCTGAAGAATATCACAGAATCACAGAACAGTTTCAGTTGGAAGAGACCTTAAGGACCATCTCCTTCCACCCCTGCCACGGGCAGGGACACCTTCCTCTGGACCAGGCTGCTCCAAGCCCTGTCCAGCCTGGCCTTAGACACTTCCAGGGCAGTGGAATGATGGGGATGGGATTTCTCAAGCTCAGAATATCAGCTGCTATAGAAAATGTCCTTCAGTTGTGCCATTTTTGGACTGAAAGTGGAGTTTTTTCGCTGAGCAGATCCAGCTGTTTGTGTGCAGGTATCCCAGCACACACTGGGATATTCCATCCTCCCATGGAAAACCACCCAGGACCACACTGCTGCTGCTTTTCTGAGCCCTCATGATCTTTCCTTCCCACTTTAGGCTGGCAGGGATGTAGCAGCCATTCCCTGGCTCTGCTGCTCCAGGGGCTGCTCATCTCCATCGAGCTCCCTTGCCCACGGTATCCAACCCCACATTCCTGCAGGGCAGCCTCACACCTTGGGCTCTCACAGGCCAGCAGTGGAAAAGCAAATTTTCCTTCTAGGCATGTTTGAAAGAAGGCATCAGAGAAGAATTTCCAGTGGAAAAATACCAAACTCTTGTACTTGACTGAGAAACAAAATAGATTGCAACAGTGCTTTCCTCTGGGAGGAATTTTCCTACCTGGGGGCGCTGGGGGGGGTGGAAAGGGCTTGAACAGACAGGTATGAGGTTAAAAAAATGGTCAGGTCCTTTTTTTTGCACAAGCAAAAGGGGAGGTTGGTGGCAGAGCATCTCTCCTGCATCTGCTGTGCACCAGGGATTGTTGCCTTGGATGCCTCGTGGTGTTTTCCTGGTGAAGTTGGGTGGATGAGTCCCACCAGGAAAGAAAAGCCTGGAATACATTGTGTTCCACCGTGGTGTACATGATATATCCATATTTATTTATAAATATATTAAATATAAAAATATTTATA
>VYXF01009738.1:96954-146412 GCA_013397295.1 Polioptila caerulea
CATCTTTAAGGTCCCCTCCCACCCAGACCATTGTGTGATTCTGTTTGAAAGCACTGACTTGTGCCTCCAAAGGATTTCCCAAGTCCCATTGCTTTTCCAATTGTCTCCTCTCCATGCACACAAAATTCTTGCATTTATTCATTTCTTTGACCTTCCAGTCTCGTTTCCTACTGTGGGAAAAGCTCCCAGGCTTTTAATCCACCCTTTCAGAGCTGATTCCTTTACACAGAATCAGCTCTGCTCATCCTCAAACAGAAATAAATGCTGGAAATCCAGGATTGTGCTGGTGTTGGGATGGTATCCCACTCTTGTTCTCCTCACAGATTGTTACTCACTCAAGGAATTGTTTACTAAATCAGTGAAAACCCTGACACATCTCCAGCCTTTCCCTTGGGCCGTGTCCCCCGTCACAGGGAGCAGAGGTTGGAGCTGCCGCTCCATTGTCCCTCTGGAGGAGCTGCAGCTCCCAGTGAGGTCTGGCCTCAGTCTCCCCTGCTCCAGCTGAACAAACCAAGTGCCCTCAGCCTCTCCTCCTCCATCTGCCTGCTGTGATGTCCAAATCTCCTGCACTGCTCCTTCCCAGGAGGGGGAACACGGCCACGTTCTTCTCTTTGGCACATCTGCATTTACATTTGCCCCTCACCTGCCTTCACCCCCCTGAACAAGAGAGTCCTTTTCCTCCACCCCATTGACCTCAGCCTCTTCCTTACCTGCTGATCCAGTAGACCTTGTGTTGTCATCAGCAATTTTTAGTTTTTTAATTTATTTTTTTTTTTTTTTTCCCCAGGTGGTGGAGAAAATGTTAAAATGCGCGTTGAGGAACGGTTCCCTGTGGGACCTGACTCGGGACACACCCATCTGGCAGGGATCCCTTGTTTAGAGGAACGCTCCGAGACCTACGTTAGCTGGTTTTTAATCCCTTTAATGTGTGCCATGTTTGGGACTCCAGTTTCTTAATCAAAATATCATGCAGTACCCAGGCAGTTGCCTTGAGGAAAATCCAAGTAAAATTACATCAGCACTCTTCCCCTTATTAACCACGCTTGTGCTGTTATCACAAAATACATCAAATTAATTTGACAAGATCTATTTTTCATAAACCCAAGTTGATTGGCAGCAATTATATTACCTTCCTTTGATTCCATAATAAACAAATCTCAAATGAGCTATTCCATTATTGTTTTTTTGCTGGGATTAATGGCAGGCTGGCACTCTAGAACCCGTGTTGTCCTCTTTTAAAACACCAACAAAACCCTCATTTTCTCCTGGTCCTCTAGAACTTCCCTGGGGTTCAAAGACTTTTGAACGGGCTCCAATGCCTTCTTGGCCAGCTCTTTAAAACCTCCTGGATGTAAATGATCTGAATCTGCAGATTTATTAATGGCTAGCTGTGGGAGATGCTGATTACCATCTCCTTGCTTATGGTTAGAGCCCTAAGTGTGATCATCATCAGCATGTGGTAGAAGTAGCTTGTGCAGCTTTTTCTCCAAATGCAGAACTGAGGTCTTTATTGAACACCCAGGGCTTTTCTTGGTTATTATCCATGGTTCCACCATTCCCCCGGAGTAACAAATTAATGCTCTCGTCAGGGTTTCTTTGTTGCTTGCACAAGAAAAGTGCCTTCTCTTCAACCTTGACTCTGCTGACTATAAATATTTCTTCAAGTCCTTTATTTCCCTTATTGATTTTCCCCACTCCTGAGCTCTAGCTGGGACAAAAATGTCTTTTTTACTCCGTACATTATGCTGGTTTTATTTTAATACAACAACTCGCTTTTAAAATTTCTTATCTTAAATACCTTCTTCTACTTTCCTTCTTAATCTGCCTTAAAGAAAAACCACTATGGTCGCTCTCCTTGTTGATAAGGGCTGTAAATTTTAAATCAGCAAGCAGAAACACTCTTGAATAGTTCACATATTGACTCATGTAAAAGCTCTCCTGTTGAAGCTGCTGCTGTTTGACCACTTGGATCTGTTCCTCCTTTGTTGTAAGACGAGGGTTGTAGGGAATTCCTCTCCCTGGGACACAACCTGTGATGGATGAATCCTCACCACCCTTAATTTGATGAAATGTTAAAGGTCTTTCTCTGGTGTGTGGCCCAACTTACAGCACTCAGCTTCCACCTGTGTTTTTCCAGCGTCCCTCACGGAGCACAAAGGGGCTGCAGGACATGGTTGTCTTGCTCTTCACTGAAACCTGGCTGCCATTAATTCACGTGAACCCCTGACCTGCTCTTCCTCCTTGTGTGGTTATGAAGATTTGCTGATCCCTTCCTTTCCATGCCTCACCTCTGGACCACTGTCGTTGTGGTTGTGGATGGTTTGCTGGTGCTGCTGTTGTGTGTTCATCCACACCTTTCCCTCACATCTGGATGAAATTCTTGCCAGGGACCTGGGCAACCAAACCATGCTTCAAAACCACCTTGGTCCTTAGCTCTGGACCTTGTTTTGGAATTTTCTAGTTCTGGGTTTTGTGTTTTGCTCCTTAAAGCAGCCTGGTGTGACCTCACAGCCGGCCTTGCTCGGAGCAGGGGGTTGGAGGAGAGATGGAGCCCCTTCCAAACTGAATTATGCTCTAAGCCTATTCTTTGGTTAATTTCCTCACTTAAAACCAGAAAACAGTGTCTGAAAACCAAATTGCTCAAATTTGGCTAAATTTCAAAAATCTCTTTTCTAATTTTAATATATTTCCAGGTAGGTTTGAACACCAGACTTGGGCACCTACATGTAGATGTCCGAGCTTCTAAGCTTGTGCCTGAGACCTCCTAATGGTGACAGAGATAAAAAAATGTGTGTGAGCACTGGGGTCTCTGGGTTCTCCTTGTGAGAGGCTCAGCTGAGTTGCTCACAGGGCTTGGGGCAGTCCTGTTCCCTTTGAAGCCATAGTCAGGAGAAGATTCTTCCCCCAGAGGGTGCTGGGCACTGCCCAGGCTCCCCAGGGAATGGTCACGGCCCCAAGGCTGCCAGAGCTCCGGGAGAATTTGGACAATACTCCAGGGATGCACAGGGTGGGATTGTTGGGGTGTCCTGTGTGGTGCCAGCAGCTGGACTTGACAATCCTTGTGGGTCCCTTCCCACTCAGAATATTCCATGATTCTGTGACAGTCTGAGGCACCAGGCACTGCAGGGATACCCAAGACCCCTGGAAACCCCCAGCACTTGGATGTGAGCCTGGGAATGAGGCTCTTGGTTTGCTGGACATGGAGGTATTCGGTCAGTTGGACTCAATGACCTCAGAGGTCTTTTCCAACTTTATTGATGCCATAAATTTTAATTCTAAACAATGAATTTCTGCAGAAGGTTTTTGAGGCACATAATATCATCAGGTTCATAAATTCGTGGATACCCGGCTCAGCCATGGATGGAGAGGCAGCAGATGGGCACTCCAGCATCCCTGTGTGATGGAGGAGGCTGCTGGGACAACATCAGGGCAATGACTGCAGAAAGTGGCCTCCCTGGAGAGCACCTCTTGTTTCTGAGGTCCCAGACAGGTTCCTGAGCTACCCTTCCTGCTGGTCTGACCCAGCGAAGTCTTTCTTGCTCTTTCATTTTCTTACGATGATTCTTGACATGAAAACACATTTTTCCATTTGAGATCACTTTGAAATTTGCCTTGCCCTCCTCTAGCTGTTGAATTCCCCACAAGATTGCCCAGAATTGCTTTCTGTGTGTCTCTGAACAGCTCTGCAGGTGTCTGGAGGACTCTGAGCCCTCTAAGGACACATCCCACACTCTTGGGTTTGGAGCCTTGCCGAGTTACAGCCCCCTGCCCAGGCACCCCACTCATTTTGGGGGTCCAAAGCTGTGCATGGCTTGGACAGGCCCTTCCTCTCCCTGGGAGGTTCTGGGCTCTGCAGAGGGGATGCCTTACCAGGACTCCGATCTTGCTCCCGAGCCAACACATTTTATAAATGTGTAAACTGACATTGGCAGGAGTTTATGTCAATATGTTGGGCCAATCCCCCAAGACTCCAGATAAGAGGCAAACACTCCACTCTTCTGCTGCCTACAGCATTGAGAGAGAGGCCAGACTTGATCTAATCTCTCTGTTTGCATTATAAGCATGCCTAGAGGCCTTGCTGTGCTGGGTCCTACACGTCGACCTAAGGTGAGACCGTTCCTGCCTTGAGTACCTGGCAGCCAAACCTGGCGATGGGGATGGAAAATGTGAATGGAGCAAAAAGCAGGGGCTGGCTTGGCAGTGGCCAGGGGAGCCCTGGACTCCTGGTGACCAGTTAGAGGCCTAGGACTGTTATGTGTCCCATTTAGGGAACCTTACCAGTCTTTAATGAAGCTCTTGTGGCTTGGCATTGTGAATTGTGACTGGTCAGCACGGACCATTGTGAATGGTCAGCAGCAAATGTGACCTTGGCAGCGCTCTTGAGGGTGCTGGAAACACCTCAGGGGAATGAATGCAGAGCTTTCTTAATTAGCTAAATAAGGCCTTGGGAGCTGGGTGTTGAAAGCTCTGCTGTTTAATTGCACTCTCACATCATATCTGCTCACCGGGAGAGCCCCACCTGTTTTAGTCATCCAGAGCAAACCAGTGAGGATGGACATTTCCCAGTCCCTGCTGGGAACGGGGTAGGAAAGGGCAATGAACTCCCCAGAGCTGCGCCCACATTTCGGTGCAAAACCAGCACACAAGCCCAACCAGGCTGTGGTGACACGGGGTGTGACTCCATATTGCTGGTTTGGGGTTTTTGTTTTTTCCTGAGTAATTGCTCTTGCTGAGAAACCTCATGGGTGGAGGCTGCTGCAAAAAAAGGGCAGTGGGCTGGAAGTCACGCTGGGAGGATGCCGTGGTGCACCCAGGCTCGCCAGGGAGAAGGGTGAGGGATGGATGGGGAAGATTCTGGCTCGGCTGGGAGTCCAGCAGAGGGCACTTGCTGAATGCATCAGCACCCGGCCCTGGGCCACGGCTTAATTACAAACCTTGGCATTAGAACCATCTCATCCTCCAGAGTCCACAGTTACTCAGTGCATCGGTTTCATAAACCTGCCTGCCTGCCCTCCGTGACTCAGTTAATAATAATTAAATGATTCTTTAACAATGCTGGGGAGATTTCCAGCTATTTTTCAATATGCATTAATAATGCTTCATGCTGGTGTACTTCCAAAATTCCTGGGGTCTGGGTTGCTGAAATTTACCCACATTGATGGGTCTGATTCTCTGTTCCCTTGGGCAGTCATTTACTGGCATTTAAAATGCAAAGTAGGTGTAAGTGAGTGGAGAGTGCTGATATTGGTAGGATTTTTCTCTTAATGGTGCTCAGGTTTGTGAACCTGGTCCAACAGCCCTTGGTGCTGCAGAAGGCTTCAGTAGGCTTTGGAGGGCACTGGGCATGGCTGTGCAAGGTGAGAGGCATGGGACCTTATCCAAAACTCCTCCAAAGGCCTCAACTTGCTGACTCTGTGCAATTAGGCAAGTGTCTTCTGGGAACAAACAGGCTTCTCTCTTGCTGTGTTCCACCACAAGGGAAAAGGTTCAGATGCAAAATTTCCTGCAGCAGCTGGACCCATCTGTCTCCTCTCCTCTCCTCTCCTCTCCTCTCCTCTCCTCTCCTCTCCTCTCCGGATTTGTCTCCAGCTGATCTTTGCAAATCCAGCCTCACATGATGGCAATTTTTGGGGCAGTTACAGACTCTGAGCTGTAAGGTTCAAGAATGAAAAATTAAGCTTTTAGACTCCTAAAACTGGTGGGTAACAACACAAAGGATCATCTGATACCTGGTATTATACAAGACCAACTCCACCTGGTGATTTCAGGGGCAAGTTTTTAATATAAATCCAAAATCTGTCTGAGGAAAAAAGGACAGCATTGGTTTTACAAGAGTGTGCAGTGATAGAATTAAGGGGAATGGCTTCCAGCTGAAAGAGAGCAGGTTTAGATGTGATATTGGGAAAGAATTCTTGGTGAGGGTGGGGAGGCCCTGGCACAGGGTGCCCAGAGCAGCTGTGGCTGCCCCTGGATCCCTGGAATGTCCAAGGCCAGGCTGGACAGGGCTTGGTGCACCCTGGGGTGGGGGGAGGTGTCAAGGGGCTGGAATGAGATGATCTTTAAAGTCCCCTAAAACCCAAATCATTCTATGATTCTACGATTTAATGAGTTTATCTCATTAACTAGTAGATTAATTCCACTCCAAGTTGAAAGCTGATTATTTATTTCTAGCCCTAGCTGATCCACTGAGTCATCTGTTTAATTTTAGATATTTGCTTTAGGAAGGAATTTTCAGATCTTTGGGAAAGGTTGATGGCTGCACACAAAATCTGGTTAAATACTTGGCTTAGTTGTCCATCTGTGCCCACCTGTGGGCACCAAGGCTCCAATCCTCAAGGGAAAAGGTGAATCCAAATTTTCCACTCTTCCCACTGCTTTGGGAAACTTCCTGGCAAAGGTTTTTGTCCTCTAAATTGAGGTTAAAGCCCTTCTTGACTCGTTTGTTAAAGTGGTGAGCAACAGCACAAAGTCTCTAAGGACTTCAAAATGCGTCATTGGACACATTTTCCTTGGAAAGGAGGTTGGATCCCAGGTGATGGTGATGTTGTGATGTGCTCCTTCAGCAGAGGTGATTGCTCAGCCACTGCCAGAGCTGGGAAGAAATCTCCAAGTTTTGGGGCCAACATTATGAAAATACTCTGGAATTCATGCTTGTTGTGCTTCCTACAGGACAATTTGCCCCTCTGAAGATATTCAGACCCTCTGAGCCAGTGGGAATTAAGGATGAGGTTCAGCTTTCCTGCTTTAGGGTGAGATCAGTTGTGCTGATGGTACTATCCAGATCTCCATGGTCCCTCAAAGGAGTCCCTGAGGGCCAGAAAAAAGCCAGAGGGTTTTATTCTGTGTTTGTACTTGGCCAGATGATGCCTGCAAAGTGTCTTCTCCAGCTCCTGTATGAAAAGTTTTTCTAAATTTGTGAATCCTTTATGAAGGCTCCTCAGGTGAAAGAATATTCCCCTCCAGGCATCTTCCTCCTGGGATGGAAAACACCCACAGCACCATCTGTAGAACAGGATTTTTAAAAAAAAGGTAGCAGGGCATCAAACAATATCTGGCTGTCCTCTTCCATGTTTTACTTCCTAAGTTATTTGGCTCTGGGATGGCACAAACTGGGCTCACAATTTGCCCCAGGCTCTTGAGTGCACTTATTTTTTGATGCCAAGAAGCTGCCTGGTGGCACAAGCAGAGAGTCACTCCTACTTGCCAACTCTTGAAATGAATTTTAATGGTGTTTAGTATAAATTTTATGGAAAATAAAGCTTCTTTCAGAGGAAATAAGCAGGCTTTGTATCAGGTCCAGAGGGGTGGCTATATCCTGCTGGGAGCCCAGGAGAGTGAGGGTGGGGTGTGTGCTGAAATACACCTATTTTAAAAGAGAACAGGTGATTCTGCTTCCAAAACGTTTGGTGGCTGGCTGATGCCATGGCTGGGGCCTGGCTGCTCGTGTTGCTCCATTTGGATAAGAAGATGTGGATGTACAATTCCCCTTCCTTGTGCATCTCTATCCTTTGTTGGTTCTTCGAAGCGACACCTTGGTGCTCCAGCATCCAGGCACTGGGATGTGATGGATCAGCACCCAGCCCAAAATCCCAAAAGGCCAAATGCTCAGCTGGAATGGGATGGCAGCTTCCTGCAGAAGCCAGTGGAAATGCACTGAGCTGTATCAGCTGGGCTGGCTGCAGGGATTTTAGGTGAATTAGCCTCTGTTTTCTGAGACAGGGGCAGGCTGGAGCAGGTAAATGATCCTGGGGACACACTGCAGAGAACACCTTTCACCTTGATGTCAGGTTTTTAATAGACCCAAGCCTTGGCTTTGCGCTGTTACGCACTGAAGGTGATCTGAAGGAATCATCCCTCATTATCAGACTCATCCCATTATTGAAGTAGCTCCAGTGGTTCCTGACAATTACAATGCCTAATTTGCCCTCTGAGCATAAATGATATTAACACCAATGACGTGCTCAGCCCTTTTTCCACCTGCAAATGTTTTGGGTAATCATTGCAGGTGCTTCTTTATAAAGTGAAGCAACTGCCTTTAAATATTTCAATTATTTTTATTAGATTCCACTGTTTTGCAAACCCCATTGGCTGCTAGCCAGTCCTTAGCCTGTTCCCCTGTCTTTTAGTGGCTTAATATTGGAGAGGGCTCGCCTTGCCCTTGCACTGGATGTGTTTGTACAAGTGAACTGTCTGCTGATAAAAGCAGATGTGCAAACCCCAGATTTCTCCAATGTTTGATCCACCTGAGTCCCCAAACCTGGCATTTTCTCCCCAGCTGGCAGCCTGGTGTAAGGGTTACTGTGCAGATCTGATGGTGTTTGGAGCACAGAGCTGGGCTTAGGGTTAAAGGTGTGGCTGTGGTTTGATCCCAGGGATGTCCCTGGGTTCTCCTGTTTGCTCGACACTGCTCCCATTTAACGGGGGGATCAGATGGAGGCAGCAGCCCCAGTCCCAGCAGATTGTGTCACTTAGGGTCTGTCCCACACCAAAACTGCCACCAACCCCAGTGAGAGCCTCGTGTGGATCATTTTTGGAGGATTAGACTCCAGAAACAACACCATGGAGTTTCACTGCTCTTCCATTTTCATTCCCTGTTTGCCTCAGAGAAGCATTGCTGCCTTGGAAAATGGGCTGGGATATCTCTAACAGAGTTACATTTCCACATCCTTTTTTTCACAGTGGCCACACTTTCCCCCTCTACTCTGAATTCTCCCTATTTCTGACTCTGTTTCCCTCCACAACAACATCCTTTGGAGAAAACAGAGGAGTCAAGAAAGACCTAAACCAGCAGATCTCACTGTCTATGAGGGATGTATTTTCCTGTAGATGTGAATGGAATTGGGGCTGGTTGTATGGCCTGTTCTTGTCCCCAACACAGCTACAGAGGATTCCCATGGTTCTGTTTTCTGAGTCAGACCAAAAATCTTCTTTGCTGAACCCTGCAAGCCGCTCCTGTTCCCTTCTGCTCATCCCACCCTCTCCAAGTGCCACCAGCAGGATGAGATATGGAGCAAGGAAAGCCCTCTGCCTCCCTGGAGGGCTCCAGTGGCCCGGGGCTGCTGTCCCAGACTGTCTCCAGGGCTGGTGTTTGGGCTCCTGGCTGGCCCATCTGGCCCAGGCAGAGCGAGGTGAGACAGCCATCGCCTGCCCTTGTGGTGCCAGCACTTCCCCCCTTCACCCAGCTGCTAATTGCACTTCACAAGGAGGTGCTTGTAACACCTTTCACCACCTTTACCTTCTTGCTGGGAAAATGAGGCACTTTATTGGCCCAGGAACAGACACTCAGACTTCAAAAGAAATCCTGTTTGTCTCTGGAGGAGGGGAGACCCTGGTTTGGGCTCAGAAAGTGCGTGCAGCACTTTGCTTGCAGGTCCTGCATGGATCCACCAGGATTTGGGGGGACTTCCATCAACAGGACTGCTGAATGTTGCTGGATTTAGCCAAAAACTGAGCTTAAAAACTTAATGGGGGGAATGAGGGATGGCCTATGTGGTTTAAAATCCCAAAATCCCTGCTGAGAGCCAACACGTTTGGGTGCATCCCGCCAGAGGTGCAGGATGCATTTGCTCCCACGTCAGGTTTCTCAGCTGTTGGGGTTTGTGCTGGCCAGGTGGAGGGTGGTGCACACAACTGCTGCTTTTTTGGTTCACTGGGTTCCCAAATTGCTCAGAGAACCAAAAAATGTCAAAACCGTTTTGCCTTGAGATGAGTGGAATGCTGTGCTTGGCTCCAGAACGACCCATTTTGTGTTGCTTCTAAACTTTGGATGATTTTAATTACTTAATATTTGATTTTGTTTGAAGGCAGGAAACATCTAGAGAAAACAAAACTGAGGTTTGACCTTTTGAGATGTTCCCCCACCTCCTCAAGAGCCTTTTGTTTAAATCACCATAAGTTCTCCCACAAAACGACCTGGGATGAGTCCAAACCGTGTTGGGTCACTGATCACTTCTCCCCTTCACAGATGGGGGAGAGAGAAGAAGTGGAGGCTTGACTGGTCAGGATATTGAGGTGCTGACCCACCCCTCATCCCATGCAGTGTCCACATCCTCACACCTGGGTTATCTCCACCATTCCAGGGGCAGGATGGATTACACACGGGATCCACACCGCTCACCTGTGCCTCCAGTGGGAGCTGAGAATTCCTGTGAGCTCCAGGCTGAGCAGAAAGGCTCTTGGATCAGCCTGGATGCCTCTGGCCTGGGGTTTGTTTCCCTCAAAGATGAGTTTTCTGCCCAATGTCCTGGGTTTCTGAATTGTGGAATGGCCGGTGGGAATGAGGATGAATTTGGGATGAGCTCTGCACAGCCTCGCTGGAGTGGGGGTTCTCTCAGGAGGGGGGGAGTAGGGATGGGGAATGTGGGGTGTTTGTGAGGGTGTGTGGGGTGATTTGGAGCTGTGTGTTGGGGCTGCTGAGCTGTGGGCGCAGATCCAGGGCTGTTCCCATGGAACCCATCCTTAGGGAGTCAGGACAACCTCCCTCTGGACGAGTGACTCTGCAGGGATTTCTGCCTCCACCCCAGGACTCTGATTTCCTACAGAGCTGTGGCAAAGGCATTTGGGCATCTGAAATCTTTAGGCTGCCCTCAAAAAAAAACCAAACAAAAAAAAACCTCCAAAAAACTCTAAATAAAAGAAATCCAGCTTTGGTTTTGTCTGAATTTGCCTGGTTTTCTAGAGAGGCGGTTGAGTCACCATCCATGGAGGGATTTAAAAGACACGTGGATGTGGCACTTGGGGACATGGGTTGGTGGGACTCGTTGATTTTGGAGGAGTTTGTGATCCTGTGGTGGAGAAAGTGCAAAGCAGCAACTCAGCTGTTCCCTGACCCAGATGATGTCCAGGGCCTGGATCCAGATGAAGGAGATTTCAGCCCCACCTGCTGCTCTCCCTGGAGGAGGTTGGAGTGACCATGGAACAGCTTTTGGGCATCCTGGAGGTCTTTTCCAGCCTTAATGGTTCCATCATGGGAGATCAGTTTTGGTGATTATCTCCTAGGAAATGGAACACTTGGCTGCTGGATCTTTCTGGATCTAGAACGTCCAAAAATCACTAAATGAAGGATCCAGATTTTAGGCTCTTTCTTCAAACAAAACTGAAACAGAGCCAGTTTCCCACCTCCATCACCCACAACTGCCTGCTGCCTGCCTGGAATGGTTATACAGTTATTTAATTTGAACTAATAGCGAATTTCAGATTCCATCCATTGGGCAGGTGGATAACAGCAACATGGGTCTTGCCTTGACATCCACGTGGGAACCAGCTCATCCCAGCAGCCTGGAGCAGAGACTCCCACCCCTGGCAGCTCCTCCCCACCCTCGGATAAGAGCTGCAGATCTTCAGATGAGGCCAGTAAATAATGGCAGGTCAAAGACATGAACTTGCCATTTCCTGGCTCAGCAGCACCTGGAAATGCCCTTTTCTGCCCCACTTTACGGGCACAACTTATGCAATTCACAGTCCAGCCCTAATTTAAACATCAGGGCTGTTTTTTTTTTTTTTTAATTCCTTCATGCCCATCGAGAATTTCCATTTAAATCTCATCAGTTGCTGCATGGGCCCATGGTTTTTGCTTGGAAATGCACAGGACATGTCCATACAGCTCTACAGCACTGCTCCCCTCCCTACACCCTCTCCACCCCCGCTTCCCACCTCCCCCCTCCCCAAACTCTGACTCATCTCAAGGCAGAAGGTTAATTTAGGTTAATTATCTTCCTGGTTAGCAGTGCATACATGTCCTGAGCGGCAATAAAGGTTTGACACCCCTCCTGCTGCTGCAAATCAATTTTCTTCCTCATTTACTGTAAATGGAAATGAGCCAGGTCCTCTGGCATCAAAGTAAACATTTCTCTGCATGAAACTCAACTTGTGAACCTGGTAATTTCAGATTTGCTTATAACATGCGCATTTGCCAAGGGAAAAAAAAAAAATAGAAAAGAAAAAAAAAAAAAGAGAAGCAAAGCAGCTGTTTGATGTCTCCAAAAACTAGAATTAGCCCTGCAGATCAAACATCAGTTCTCCTGCTGCTTTAATAATGGAAGGATCCAGTTGCATTAAGCACGAGGATATCATTACAGCATGCACGGTGCTTACACATCAGCTAACCCCTAATTCCCCTACTTAGCAGCTAATGCATGTTATTATTATTTACTCCTGCAGCGAGAGGCTCTGCCATGATCCGAGTCCTGCGGGGTGAGGTGCTCCAAAGGAGAGTCCCTGCCCCGGAGAGAGCTCCCCGTCGAAATAAGACACAGGAGACAACAAAGGAAGTGTTGCTGCCCCGGGGCAGGGGGGCGAGAAGGGACACGCAAATAGCCCAGGGCAAGTTTGCAGCCCAAGCAGGAATAAGAGGCTTGTGGTTGCAGCCCTAATCGAGCCAGCTGCCGCTCCTGAAGGTGGTATCAGGGAGGTAGAAGGCAGCTCTGCCCCCTGAAAATTGAATTTTTCATGTGAGCTGCTCTTTCCAGCTGCCTCTGTGGTCAGTGGAGACGGGTCAGTGCGTTGGCAGCGTGATTTTGGGGTGAAGGTAGAAGGTTTTTGTTCTGAGTGTTGTGAAACACTGGTTGTCCAGAGAGGTGGTGGATGTCCCATTCCTGGAAATATTCCAGGGCAGTTTGTACAAAGCCCTGAGCAGCCTGATCCATTAGAGATGCCCAATTGAGTGAGATGAGCTTCCAGTGTCCCTTCCAACCCAAAACATTCCGGGATCAACCTGATGGTTCTATGCTTCACTTCATCCTCTCTAGGCAGGACGATTTTCCCACTGAGCACAGAGTCTGGAACCACATTGGTTTGTCCAAAATGAGATTTTTACAGCCCTCTGAGATGCCTTGGAGGACCTTCCACAGGCAGGAGGGTTGGCAGCTGTGGCACACGCACCAGAGACTCCAAACTGGTGAGCCTGGCAGGTGCCAGGAGGGATCCAAAGATGCCTTCACTGAGGCAAACAGGGAATGAAAAGAAAGTGGAAGAGTAGTGAAACTCCATGGTGTTGTTTTTGGAGTCTAATCCCCCAAAAATTCTCCACACGAGGTTCTCACTGGGGACGGTGGCAGTTTTGGTGCAGACTTGGCCCTGGGTGACCAAACAAGGGTGAACATCTCCAAAGAGGAGGGGAATCCCAAACACAGTTCCCAACCCTAAGAACATTTCCCTCAGGGGCAATGGCACCTTTCCATGAGGGGCAGGCAGAGTGGTGGCCTTGTTAATCAAGGCTGGAATCGCTCACACAAGCTCCAATTCCTTGGAAATTGGATTTTTTGAAATTCAGCTGAAGTTTTCCAATTTCAAAGACAATCAGCACCCCCTTGGCGTCTTCTTTTCTTCTGCACAGAGGGAATGGTGATCCCTGCTTTTCTCCCAGGTGCTGCTGAAAGCCTCTGCTCAGGGCCAACTCTGTCTCTTCTGGCCTCAGTTGTCCTATGAATTTATGGTTCAGGATGGGAAATTTTTGAATATGGCCTGATCAAAACTGATCCTGGCACTGTGGAACCAGCACTTAAATTTTATAGTAAACAGGGGAAAATTGTTTGTTGTGATAAATACTCAAGCTTAGGAAGGAGGGACTCAAGCAATGAAAAGAGGAATTTGCTTGAAAGGCTTTGAGGTGGTCGGATTTGTTTGGATGTAGTAAATGGTAAAAAAACACAAAGAAGGGGCACTGAAAATCTGATGGAGGTAAACCCTGGGCACTCCCAGAGAGGGAAGGGGTCTGAGGGGGGGTTGGCAGCTTTCTGCAGGAACTGGAGCCCTTCCCATCTTGTGGCCCACCAAAGCTGAGATCTTTCTCTCTCATACCTCCAGAGTGCCCCCAAGTAGGATTCTGGCAGAGTTCTGCCTGAGCCATGAGCAGAGAGAAGGNAGAGGCAAGGGGTCTGAGGGGGGGGGGGTTGGCAGCTTTCTGCAGGAGCCCTTTCCATCTTGTGGCCCACCAAGGCTGAGATCTTCCTCTCCCACACCTCCAGAGTGCCCCCAAGTAGGATTCTGGCAGAGTTCTGCCTGAGCCATGAGCAGAGAGAAGGGGATTAAAATTAAAATGGACTCTATCTCAAAATAGCTAAACTGGATAAAAAGAATTACTGGCATTTGTAAAGGACTGGGTTTTTTATATGCTGTGATCTGATGGACTTTAAAACTAGAACTGCTCCAGGATAACAGGACAGTTATAACCACAGAATGTTCACTTCATCACAACTGGGAAGAAAAACCCTCACATCCTTCTGTAATTTCCTTCATGCCATTTATGACCACAGTTGAAGGTTCCTAGAGACTGGGGTGCAGCACCCTCTTCTCCAGGGAAGGATGTGACGAGCAGACAAAGTGATCCCACAGAAACTGAAATCTCTGAGAGGACAATCAATTGCACAAATCTATAATTCATCATATTGAGTCATATTTCCTCTCTGACAGCAAAAGAAAAAAAGAAAAACCAACCCTTTTCATGCTGTGTTGCAGAAATTGAATGACTGTGGTAAGAACAAGCCAATTAGGGACATCCTCAGGGTGATTTTGTATTTATAATAGAGTTAATTTTGCTTAGAGCAGAGAGACAGAGCAGATTTCTCCAAGTTCCTCTGAGCAGGATTATCTGTGGCTGTAGAAATGTTCAGAGCTCCAAGAAGAACACAAAAAATAACCCCATGCTGTGGATTATTTTGGTCAGAGATTACAACATATTTGATAGGTTCTCATAATTTTACATACAAATTTATTTTTCTTTCTTGCTGAGGACAAAGCTGCTGAGTCAATGCTGCCCAGGCTGGAACAGATTTCCAGTGATTGTGGCATCAAGCCTGACAATTCCAGGCTCATGGTGGAGGTTTTGGAGTTGTCCTTTGCAGGGCCAGGAGTTGGATTCAATGATCCTTGTGGGTCCCATCCAGCTCAGGTCGTTCTGTGGTTCCATGACACTGCAGGCTTGGATGTTTTGTTGGGGTTGCAAATTAAAAAAAATCCAATTTTTTCACTTGACTTGGTGGTTTAATGAAACAGTGATTGCTGCCATGAATGCTGGAAAAGTATGAAAACTGAGTTTGAAAAGAGCAGCATTTCTACTTTTTCAAAAGCTGAGACACTCATATAAAACATTTTTTAAATTCAGGCCTTCCTGAGCTTTTCCTTGACTTTCCTCTAGAGCAAGAATAAATAAACACAGGCTGATTTGAGTTTCCCCCTTACCCTGACTGATCTTTACAGATGAACTCCCCCTCCCTTCAGCCATGGTTTCTCCTGCTCCTGAAACCCCAAATTGATAAATATTCCTCAGAAATACCGTGTTGGTGTTGGAACACAACTGGCAGGCAGGTGGTGGATGAAGGCACCACCCCTGGCTAAGAGGTCCACGAGCCACAGGTGGCAAGAAGCTGATTTATGTTGCCATTTAAAAAAATTTCTTTTATAGCAGCATCTCAGTTCTCAATGAAATGAAGTCTCCACTGTGCCTGGGTTTGTGCAGGAGCTTAAACTCTGCATTTGTGCATGGGCAAAGGGCTGGTCTTCAGTCATGTAGGCAACTGGAACCACTGGGCTGGCATCAAAATTCACTTTTCCCTGAAAACAGCGCAGCTGCATCCAGAGTGCCTTCCTCAGGCTCCCAAACTGAGCCAGCCACTGGGCAGGGTCCACCAATGCCAGGGGCCAGACTAAAAATTTGATCAAACAGGAATAATCCTTAAATCCGTGCCTTTTTTGTGCTGCTGAAGAGGGGCAGCTCTTACCTTAAAGAGCTGGTGATGGAGAGGGGGAGGAAGGACACAGCAGTGCCCTGAGCACAGCTGGGCCTGGCACAGATGTCCCACGAGATGTCAGGAGGTGTTCTCAGGCTCACAAATGGCAACACTGACCCCACCACGCCGGTGGAAATAATGACAATTAGATAAGAACCGCGTGTTTTGAGAGATTTGCAGTTTCCTTGGGGGCACAGAGTTCCAAGAATGACACATCAGCCAACAAATGGCAGCAGCCTGACTATTTTTTATGAAGTTTTCATCATCACAGGAGCTCAGGGAGCTGAGACATGCTCAAGGAAAACATTCACGTGAGTCAAACAGCTCTGCCACGGTGAAATGGATCCCAAACTTTGGCACTGTGTCCCCTGAGCATTGCAATCTCTGCTTCTACATTTCTGGATTTGTTTTCCTCTTTCTCCAATGCTGTTTAGGGTTTATCTGCCCAAGCACAACCATCTAAGATGAATCAGGTAAACAGTTTATCTAATCTAGTTCTTATTCCTCCCTGCTGACCCCGGGAGGGTTCTTGTGTGAGCAGCTCACACCTGAGGTGAAGAGCCCTGAATGCCATCCCTGCTTGTGCCGGCTGGAACACCAGGCTCGTTCAGCTCTGGGTGATTCCATTGTTCCCAGGCACCTGGAATCCACAGATCACCAACCTAGGAAGTGAAATACATTCCCTGACTCGAGGAATCAGAGCCTGTTTGGCAGGAGCAGAGCATTGTCCCTCGAGTAATGCTACGTGGGAGCTGGTGGCACCGCTGTCCCCTGCGCACGTGCAGCAAAGCAGGAGATGCAGCTGAGCAATTTTCCTTTTTTTTTTTTGGCTGAGAAGGCAAGATTTGCTTCAGGATTACTTATGCAAACAGCTTGCTCTCTGCATGGCTATAAACACTAATTTGGAGCCCCACACCAAGCCAAGGAGTTGTTTATGAGATGTTGGTGAGGCGGAGGCCCAAGAGGTGTTTATGAGGCAGCGGCAGTGCCAAAGCCAGGCAGAGCCTCTGAGCCACCACTGGCACGGCCCCATCTCTCCAGGCTCAGCCACAGAGGGAGCTTATTGCATTCCCTGGGAATTCTGATGAGGAATTCTTCATAATTAACCTGGCCGTGGGATGGATGGGCGAGAGCTGAACCCTCCCCAGGCTCTGGCAGCTGAGAGAGAAACTCTGTGCAAAGAGGACAGGAAAGCTCACGTGAAAAAGGAGAGTGTGGTATGAACTCCATGGATAATCAGTGTCCATGGTGTCCTGTCCTCACCATTCCGGACAGCCTGAAATCCTGAAAGCCTGAAGCTTTTTCACTGAGAAATTCATGCAGAAGCTGCAATGTGGTTTCAGGCCTTCCCCCCAGGAGCTCTTCCCCTCTGGTAGTTTGAGGCCTCCTGTGCTTCCAACATTTTTTTTTAAGTATGACATGATTTGAGCTTTTGTATCTGTGCAGACATCATGTTCTTCGTTGTCCTGTGGAGGTCCTGTGGAACTTTTGGTCATGGAAAGGGCATGACTGAGAACCGTCAAGAACTTCATGGGAGAAACATTTTTTTTTCAGTAGTTGTCTTCTTCCACCAAAAGTTGAGGTGTTTTGGGCAGACACTTGTCCTTAAGTCCTCTCCTAAGTGAGGGCTCTGCTTCTAGTTTTTAACCTGGTCTTTTCCAGATAAAAATCTCTTCTAAGCTCCCTCATAGTTATTTTTTTCCCTAGGTACGTTAGAATTTTCCTTTCTCTACCCTTGTCTAAGTCTTACTTAAATTCGTGTGCCCAAAACTGAAGAATTAACTCTGTTCACTTACACATTGCTTAATTAAGAAGTACTTCTAAAGTCAGGAACTTCTCTCTTCTCTGCTTGCTCCTGACTCCAGATTTTGTAGCTCCCTGGTGTCTGTGCTCCCAATGAGTACCTTACAGTACCTCACAAATTACGTTAAAAGAGAATCACTTCGAGAAGAGTCTCCACCCTTCCTTCACAAATCCAAATTCCTTACAAATCCAGAGACTTCCTGGGTTTTGTGGCTCAGAGGTCTGAGGTCTTTGGGGCAGGGGAGGTTCAGTCTGGAACGTTCTTGGTACAAATTGCTCTGCCCAGGATGGAGAATCCCGAAGGGAGAACCTCATTTAAATTTCTTGTGTAAGTTTTTGTGCCCATGTTGGGATCCCAGCTGGATCAGGGGGATTCCAGGGAGGAATGGTGGATCCTAGCACAGGAGCTGGAGGTGTTGAGGGGAAGGGGACTGAAGGGCAGGATGAGGAAATGGCATTTCACAGCTTGAGGGATGCTCTGTCACCAGGACAAGGCTACAGGAGCCTGCACAGAGATCCTGCTGCTAAATAAAAATGTCACTGCTCCAGAGGCAGAGCCCAAACTTCTTCCCTCCTCTGTCCTCACCAGCACTGACCCTGAGCAGATGCTTACTGAAAATAGCAGGGCCACAACCCAAGCAAAACTAAATCCTCCCCCCAATCATCTGTGGAGTAAAGCACAGACCCCACAACATTTAATTTGGGAAAGGGGTCAGATATTATAATAAGAATATGGGGTAAAAATAAGATTTTTTTTTTTAAATAAAAAACACCAATTGAAAAATGAGCAGGGGGCAGGAGAGATACCAGCTGCTGCCCTGAAAGAACATTGCAATTGCAATAAGAAACTCCTTTTATAATAAGAGAACATGCAAACGTCAGCAGTGTGGCATCTCCCCGAGCTGTTTAGATGCTGGATGTTTGTTTACACAGCAAAGAGCCACGTGGGAAGGTGTTTTGTCTGCAGTGAGTGAAACCTTGTGGCTTGATTTGGAAGAAAGACCTTTCCAAGATAAACACAGCTGGTGTTGTGGCACGGGAACACGGGATTGGTAAAAAGGAGGGGAAAAAAAGCAAAGATGACGAGCCAGCATCTTCTCAGCCTTTGGTTAGGGCTGTTGGAGTCATAATTCACTCAAAGGCACAAGAACAAAACCCAAATCGTTCCCTCCCACCACGCTGAGATCTGAAAGCCCAGATATTGTGCTGGACAGGGCAGGAAATGCTCTCTCAGGTGGAGAGATGGGGCTTTTTTTGGGCTGTGTGTGAGGCTGGTGTGTCCCTCACTGCCCCTCAAGCTGCAGCTCCTCTGCAATTACAGGGCACTGCCTGTGCCCTTAATAAAACAGAGGTTGGCTCATTATTCCCATAATCACCTGGAAAATGGTTTTTCTCAGGCTTGTTCTTGGCTGTATCAAAGCTTTGTTTCTATATCTCTGCCTTTCTGTCTGTTGCCCCCCTCCCCTCCTTGGCCCTGTGAAGCGACCAGGGATGTCTTGCAGTGGAGCCCTTGCCTGTGATTAACGTGCTGACCTAGCAATTATTCACATCTGGATGGGTCTTTGTTCCACTTTGAAGTCTCTCAATGACTTCTCTTTCCCCTCACCTGTCTTCATTTTCCCCTCGGTGCCCCCATCCCACCTCCTCTCCCTCCCCACGTTGTCTCTGAGCCCTCAGAAGTGCCAGTGGGCCCAAAATGAAATACAGGACGGGCCAGAAATTCCTCCTTAATGGGCCCAGGTGAGCTTGGAGTGGCAAAGGGAAGGTTCAGGCCTTGAAGATGACCTTTCCAAAGTGCCTAAGTCAATAACAGTGTGCAACCCTCCCCAGCCCCTCGCTTATAATTGACAAGGTGGAGATGGACTGGAGGTTCTTTCTTCTCTCCAAGCATGTGAGATCTTTTAATCTTCACCCAAAACAGAAATAAGAGAGGGGGAGAGGGAAAAACAAGGAGTGAAGGGCTGGATGATGGAAGAGGTGGGGTGATTGGCACAGAGGGAGGCTGGGGAGCTGTGGCTCCTGCCGAGGTCCTCCTGAATGGTGGGAGAAGTCTGGGGAGAGCAGCAAAAATCTCACAAATTCTCTTTTGTACGGCAGGAGAGGAGGAGGGGACGCCTCCCTCTTCCACATTCCTCCATCCAGCCACCCAGCCACGTCCACCAGCTGCTGGTTCAGGAGAAAGATGAAGGCTTGTGTGGCTGGGGGGAGTGGGAATTCCCTGTGCACTGGGGAGATTAATTTCTGGAATAAAACACAGGGCGATAGTCTTTCAAAATTGCCTTCCAGTCGTGACAAGCAATGCTCGGATTAATTAGATTATGGATGCTCTTTTGGATCTGGCAGATGGGTTGGGGCAAGGTGGGGTGGGGGGCTGGGAGAGAAATGCTTCATTTTTTAATTTGTTTTTATTTTTTTTATTTATTCCACACTGCTATTTTTTGATGCAACTCAGGTGTTCCCCACCTGCCTCCAAGCCCAGTGGTCAGCAAAAGTCCTCCAGAGGGTCTGAGTGGGCTTTGGGAAACATGACTGGAGCAAGCACTGCTCTAGGAGGACATGAAGGAAAGATTCCCACAGCTTCAAAGGAAGCAGAAAGCAATGAAATGCATAAGATGTGAAGGAAACAAGACCAAAATTAGTTTTTTCTCCTTTAAGTAGAAAGTGTCGGTGAAACGATGATGGAAAAACACCAAGTTTGGGTACCCAAGGAATTACATCCACAGGAAGCTGTGCCCATTTCAAGCACAGAGCATCCAAAGAGTTTCAGGTTTATGTTTACATATTTTTTATCCACCTAACCTTGAGAACCCCTTTTTCCCAAGGCTTTCTAGAAATAAGAAGGGGGAGCCGTGTGTGCTTTGCTCCTATGGGCATTGGAAAGAGCAGGGACAGAAAAATACTGACTGAGGATTTATCTAGGACAGGGCAAGAAAAATGTGGTGTGAAGCCACAGAATATCAAGTGTCTTGCAAAGGAAACCTGCAGTTCCAGAAACTTTTCTACGGAACAATTTTAGCTGTCAAAACATTTAATGCCAAACAAGGCTCCTCACTCTCCTTTCATATCAAATTTCTAGAAGCCACAACTCTAAGGATGCTTTTCTGCCCTCTAGATGGGATTAAATTCTTGGGTTAATTCTCCTTAATTGAACGAGGCCAATATGGCCAATTGTCACTGTTAAATCCCAAACTACAGCTGAGCAACCCCAGATTGTTTCAATTCATTTCCAACTTTTCACAAACTCAAAGGTGTTCTCTTCCAGAACATGTGGTCCACTTGGCAGAGGTTTTGCTGACCTTGGATAACCTTCCAAGGTGCAAACTGTCCTGGCTGGTGCTATGGAGCTGTGAGGTCACGAGGTGGTCTCCACCCTTGATCCCTGAAGTTCAGCATCCAGGATTTGAGCTTTTCTCCAGGCTCAAAGTCGATCACAATCACCCAGGTTGGTCCTTCCAGTGAGAGCAGTCAGGGCTGGAACATGAGATAAACCCCCACAGAGGAGGAGTTGGATTGAAATGTGGAATAACTCATCCACAACCTGGTGAGAACAGGGAGCTGGGGACCCAAACAGCCCAAACAAGACCTGAAGTTTTAAAGAACCAGCCCTGGATATCGGCCAGGATATTTGTGACACTGAACACCAGGGCATGGCAAGTGTGAGAACAGCCTGTGTGGCCAAAATTAGGACACACAATACCATGGAACAGGGAATGTTGTATTTTCCAAGGAAGCTGCAGCTTGGAGAACTTGGTTCAGTTACCAGAGGGTTGTGTCCCCCAGCTGGGTCTGTGGGGGGAGTGAATCCTGCAGGATGAGCCACCCATGAGGGTAACAGGAGAAGGTTTCCAGGTTTAAGCTCTATGGAGTTGGACATATTTTCCCTGGGGAAAAAGACAGGGATGGAGACACTTGTCCCTTGTGTGGGAACCTCTCCAAGGTGCAGCAGACCCGTGTCTGGATGGTCTCTGCCACCACCCCCTGCCCAGACCTCACTGGTCTCTGGTGAAGGGACCTCTTTCAAACATTGCTCTGGAACAGTCGCATCGAGACAATCCAACTTCCCAAAAATTCATGATGTGCCCGCATGAGTTTTTCCTTCTGCTCTCAGAACTTCAGGAGAACTTCAGGAGTCATTCACAGCCCAAGGTGAATCCCAGTAACACTGTAGGGAGCCTGCAGTGGGGAGCAACCAGGACCCCTGGTTCAGCACTGCCACTGGAAAACCCCTCCTGGTTCCATCCTTATAATCCTTGGATGGAGCCATGCTTGGAAATGTTTTTGGAAGGCCCTTCCTTGTTTTGTCCCCACAGGACAAGTGGACACATTTCCTAGAAGGTCCATCCTGGTCCCAGCTCCTGGCCAGTCCTTCACTGTCGCCACTCGAGGCTCCCAACCAGTGCCAGGCCGACATTCCAAGCTTTGGAAGTGACATCAACACCACATGGGTGACACCTGAGCAACACCTTCACTTCCCTTCCAGCCCCACCTCCCT
Source organism: Polioptila caerulea (assembly GCA_013397295.1). Classification (NCBI taxonomy): domain Eukaryota; kingdom Metazoa; phylum Chordata; class Aves; order Passeriformes; family Certhiidae; genus Polioptila; species Polioptila caerulea. Next base: position 118,975 of record VYXF01009738.1, read on the forward strand.
GTCCCTCTGCCCATGCTCCTTGCAAACCCGACCACAGATGGGCCTGGATAGTTTTTCCTGGTGGGACGAGGGAATGTTCATCCATCACAGTGTCCCATCTACCTCCCTGCAGCTTCTGAACCATTCCTATTTCATGGGATCATGGAATTGCTAAGGTTGGAAAAGGCCTCTAAGATCACCAAATCCCATTGTTAACCCAGCGCTGCCAAGGCCACCAATAAACCACATCCACAAGTGCCACACCCACGTGATGTTTGAGCATCTCCAGGGGTGTTCAAAATTCTACCATTTTGAATTCTACCAAAATGAATTCTTCCATTTCCCTGTGTGGGAAGTGTGGCCCTGTGAATTGATCCCACTCAGGGCCGTATCCTTCTTATACTGATAGTTTCATGCATTCCTCTGAGCTGGGAGGTTTAGAGACATAAACATGTGTAGGGAAACAAAATAAATATGAATCCCAATGGATTTTCATGGATGGGTGATGCTCCTGTGGCAGGCTGTGGTAGGAGCAGCTGAGCTGATCATGCACATGGCTTTGAGACTCAACGAGCACCTCCCCACCCCAAACTGCTGTTCAGTGCCCGACCAAATGGCACAAACTCTCCCCAAATGTGAACCAGTGGATCATGGCTGGATGGATTGTGCTGCCTTCCCCTCCCTTGATGTCTTTATTTTTAATTTTAAACCAGTGTCCCATGGCGTTATCCCACTCTGTCGCCTTCATCTCTCAATTATGCAGGGATTATTGTGGAATTAAAGGTGCATTTATAAGGCTTTTAGGAGGAGCCTGTGCTCTGCCACCGGCCATGGAAATGAACCCAGGGGCTTTTATCTCCCTTCCAACCAATGCAAAAAGCCTCTTTTCTCTCCAGCTTCCAAACCTGCCTGTAAATAACCTGCCTTGAAACATCCCCCGACCCTCCCTCCTGCCCTCCATGCTCCTTCCACTCAGTTTTCTTCCTGTAATGGGTCTGGAAAGGTTGAAAGGTGCTGAACTCTTGTGCAGGGAATTCAGCTCCAAAGACCCTGAACTCTGGGCTTCCCCGAGGGGCACAGAGGAGGGGAGGAGGAGGAAGGGGGGGGTGTCTGGTGCTTTAGCACAGTGACCTAAATGATACATCTCATGTACATGTCATGTCAAATGTCATCTCCAGGGCTGGAATTACTCCGAATAACCTGTCTGGTCAGTGGAGGTGACTGAAAATGCTTAGCTGCAAGCCATTGCTTTGAGAAAGTCTTGCCTTTTGTACTTCCTCTTTTATTTATTTATGGGCTGGGGATTTTTTTTTTTTCCCTTGTCCTTGCGCAAGACCCACCAAGCGACTTTTGCTCCCACCCATTGTAGATCTGCCTGAGGAGCAGCAAACAGCAGCTGCAAAACAGGAAGGAAACAGTGAATCCCTTTAGGAGATGGTTTTTTGGGGTCAGAAATGAGAAACCAGGCCCAGGAACGAGGGCTGGAGGCAAAAGTTTGAGCAGTTGCCCTTGGCTGGGCTGGGCAGAGAGGAGAACGCTCAACTGGGACCCTCCAGCAGAGCCTTGGACCCCGTGTCCTGCAAAGCCAAGCAGTGGTGACATTGTCATTGTCCTCAGGGGTGATTCCCCAAACCACCTCCTCTCTCCCACCTTTTTCTGCTTCAGAGCCTCCCACCACCTTCCTTTGGGAATCACTTGTGGATTTTTCAAAGGGTGGTGTAAAATGTGCCTTGAGGAACGAGCACTGCCTGCTCAAAGGCTCTTCCACCCGCCCAAAAACAGGCAGTGGGAGGTGGAAATGTGGATTAATTCACAACAGAAATAAGGCAGAGGTGCCCCAGGAGGGAAAACCAGCCCAGCTCTTGCCTCTAGAAAAAAGAAGGATTTGGGCCAACCTTCTTGGCCAGGATAAATGTTCAGAATTTAAGCAGGTGATTTTTGGGATGCCATTAAACAAAGCAAAACTAAACTGAAGCAAAGCCTGGCATCATAGACTGAGCCTTCCTCTGCATCAGCAGCACAATAAATCTGTGCAAAGTAAGACTTGATATTTGCCCAAGATCTGATCTTGGATAGGGGGATCAGGACCTCTGAAACAGGAACAAAACCTGAGCTGGGAGTTTCAGGCTTAGCATCGGCTTCTGCACCTTTGGAGGGGGAGATGCAGATCTTCACCTCAGCAAAATTGTTGGGATTGTTCCTTCTTCCAGATTGGCTGAAATGTTTTTTCCAGGCAGTGAGAACTCAAAACTTGGGAACTGGTTATGTGAAATTCAGATCAAGAGCTTGAACCCTCCAGAGGGAGAAAGTGGCCAAAGCTGGAGTGGTTTTGCCAGCACTCATGTGGACACATCTGAGAGGGTTTTTTCTGTACCAGCTTTTTGGAGGACAGGAAATCTCTTGCAAAAGAGCATCTAATCCCTGATCCTGCACAGCAGAGATTTCCAAGGAACAATTTTTCCCAACTCAGCACTGCATTTTGCCACTTTACCAGCAGGATATAATTCATACTTGGGATTTCAAGTGGGAAAGAAAAATTAGATTAAGCCTTCACAGCAATTCCTATTAAAAGTTGCTGGTTATTTTTAATTTTTTTTAACATAGATCTACGCAGTGATGGAATTCCTTTGGCTTTTTGATAAATGCTTTGAACTTCCAGCTGTTCTTGTGAAGAGAAGAAACATCAAAGACATTTCTGCAAAGGCCATTCAGGTACCTGAGCAGCTCAGGGCTCTGTTCTTCTCTTGGGGAGCCTCTAGGAGACTGTGAGGAGGCACTGAGAGCTGTGTAAATGTGGCTTCTCCTGGGAATTCAGGAGAATTCCCTCTTTTCTGTCATTGACTGGCTCCTTTATCAAGCTTCAATTCAGATCTTTTTCAATCCATCGCTGTTCTTCAAGGACCCACAACATCTCAGTGCTGGTTACCCCTCAGACACATGCAGAGTTCCTTTCCCAGGTCCTTCCACAATTTGGAACGATAACTTTTCCAAATACCAAGCAACAATCAATTAATTACTGGTTAAGACAGGTAAAGGGTGGCTCTGAGGCTGGGCCATCCTTTGTGGGTGAGACACAGAGGGGAAGAGGCTCCCATGGCACAGATTTCCTGATGGAGACAAAGTCAGCTCAAATTTCCTTTCTTTCTTTCTTTCTTTCTTTCTTTCTTTCTTTCTTTCTTTCTTTCTTTCTTTCTTTCTTTCTTTCTTTCTTTCTCTCTCTCTCTTTCTTTCTTTCTCTCTCTCTCTCTCTCTCTCTCTTTCTTTCTTTCTTTCTTTCTTTCTTTCTTTCTTTCTTTCTTTCTTTCTTTCTTTCTTTCTTTCTTTTTGGCATTTCAAATATCCATTTGAAAATAAATTGTTTTAACCAATGAAAAACATTTTTGGTGACAAAAATGGCATTGGATCACATTGAAGATTGGCAACTGCACCTCTTCCTTTGGAAATGCTGAAATAGAACAGTTCAATCTCCCTCAGAGAGTTTTTTGGGTTTTTTTTTTTTTTTGTCCTTTACAAGGCAAAATGAAGGAAAACCACCGGTTAGACTGCCACAAACTTAAAATGCATTTCAGGACCAGGGATATAGGGCAGGACCATAAATGCAAGACGAGGGATATGGGGCCAAAAAAGAGATGCTGGATGAAGAAAATAAACTCTGCCAGGCTCTTGCTTTCACCGAGGAATTCCCAACGCCCACCTGGAGGAAAACAAGAGCAATTTCGCTACAAAAACTCGTGGGCTGGCTTTATCCCGGGCGCACATCTGGGATGCAGCGGCAGCTGCTGCCCAGGGATGCTCGCAGACATCAAAGGCCAAATTCTCCGGCCCGGAGTGTGACACAGCCCCGTTCTCCTTGGGAAAACAGCTCGGCCAGCCCCCAGCGCAGGGGTGGATATGCAGGAACGCCGTCCCTCCGGGATGCTCCCGTTCCGGCCGGGGGGTTTGTGCGGGGCAGGGAGGCTCGCAGGGGGCTGATTGCCCCCCCCGTGCCTTTTTTATGGTCATTAGGGCAGCCGGGCCGGGGATGCTGGGGGGGTTCTCACGCCTGCAGCCCCCTCCGGGCAGCAGCCCCTCTCTCAAGTACCTGCTAACAGGTCCCCTGCCTTTGGTCTCAGTCAGGTCCCAGCGGACACTGGGCACCATTTCCTAGGCTAATAGGTGTGAGGGGAGCCAAGAATGTCACTCTTTTTTTTTTTTTTTTTTAGGGCTTTTCAAGGCAGGCTGTAAACCTCTTTTTTTCCTCCTCCTCCTTCGCGGGGTTTGTGGCTCCTCTTGGTCCCCCCCTTCCCCGCTCCCAGGTGGTGTGAAAAGTCAACAANTCCTCCTCCTCCTCCTTCGCTGGGTTTGTGGCTCCTCTTGGTCCCCCCCTTCCCCGCTCCCAGGTGGTGTGAAAAGTCAACAAGCTCCTTTATCTCCTTCTGTGGGATGCTGGAGCAAATCCACATCGCTGGGGATGTGGCAGTCCCACATCCTTTCGGAATTTCCAGGGGCTTTCCCCAGCTTGGCTGTGGCTGGAGGTCCCCGAGCTTGAGGCAGGATCTTTGGTCGGGAAGTTGCAGCCAAAAAGTGCTGGAAATTCTCATTTTCCTTCAGTTTGAAGTGGTGCAGCTCGAGAAATGCTGCAGCACTAGGGCTGGAAATTCTCATTTTCCTGCAGTTTGCAGCGATGCAGCTCGAGAAATATGCAGGACTAGGGCTGGAAATTCTCATTTTCCTGCAGTTTGCAGCGATGCAGCTCGAGAAATATGCAGGACTAGGGCTGGAAATTCTCATTTTCCTGCAGTTTGCAGCGATGCAGCTCGAGAAATATGCAGGACTAGGGCTGGAAATTCTCATTTTCCTTCAGTTTGCAGCGGTGCAGCTCGAGAAATGCTGCAGCACTAGGGCTGGATTCGGTGATCTGAGAGGTCTTTTCCAAATTTAATGATTTTATGGCGAGCTGCAGAGGTGCTGAGGACAGCCTGGCAGGGGATGGGAGCTGAGTTTTCCCTCCTGCCCTGGGTTATCTTTGAGCTGGAGAGATCCCAGTTTGCCTTTTAGCTCCTGGTTCACCAGCCAGGATCCCAGAGCAGCAAACCCGGAGCATTTGGAGCCCAGCTGAGCTCCTGGCACGGGGCTGATCCTGCTCTCTGTCTGCACATTCCCACTGGAATAAAAGGGCTGGGAGCCTTGCTCCCAGTGCAGCACCAGCAAATCTGAGGCTGTTTCAGTGAGTTTGGCCCAAATCTCCAACATTTTTGTTTCATTCCAGCGTTCCAGATCTGAAACAAGGCTTTCTCCCCTCTCAGTGTAACACTGGAGGGAATATCCTTTGCTGTTACATTTTCCCTTTAGGAAATGCTGGATGGTGTTGAGAAAAATTTGCAATTTCCCAACGAGCTTTGTAAAGATCTTCTCCTTCAGAGGGGGTGGATTGGGCTCTGCTCTGTAAAGATCTGATTTTAAAGCTCTGGCTCATGGAAAAGCAGCAAAAGTAGTTTCAGGAAAAATCATATAGGAAGGATCATCTTGGTTTCTCCAACCTCCGAAGTAAAAAATTACATTTATGAGCATTTCCTCAGGTCACTGGGAGCAGAGTGATTTCAGAAGAGTAAATGTGAGCTATCAGGTGTGTTCTGCTGTCTGAGCAAGTGTCCCTGCCTCAGTTTTTCCCTGGAAAAAGAAGGATGGTGAGGCACAGCTCTGAGCTGCACTCTGGGAGCTGCAGCGTGGCTTTGTCTGGAAGGGCTTTAAGTTCTCTCCCATCCTGCATCACCTCACTGCTGGAGAAGAACCAGAATTGAAGAGTTTTCTATTACAGTGGATTTTTTCATGGCAAACTTGACTTTGAACCCTTCCACATGCTGTTTCTAAGGCTGAGATGACATCCAGAGGTATCTCCAACCACCACTTCCAGGTCTGTGCCCACTTCTCACCCCTTCCCCTCTTGACAGCACCATTCACCTCCTCGCCCCAGTGCAGCAATGGCTGAAACACCAAATCCCCTTCCAAGGGCAGAAAATTCCTTTTTCCCTACACCTGAGGATGTGGTGCTCAGAAAACTCCTGCCAAAATTTTCTCCTGAGAGATGCAGGGAGATATTCCACAGAATCATGGAATCGCAGAATGGTTTGGGTTGGAAGGGGCCGTGAAAATCATCTGCTCCAACCTCTCCACCATGGGCAGGGATGTCACATCTGTTTGCTGGGGGAAGCCGTAGATTTTGTAGAAAAGAGGCAGTGCAAGAGCTGTAAAAAAAAATCCTGTTATCAGGGAAATAAAAAGGAACGTCTCTCTGACCTGGATAAGGCAGCAAGAGTTGTCTGGGCTCCCCCAGAATTTGGCTGTGTCGTTCCTTCTCCAACTGGATTGGCTTCCCCAGAAGAGAAATAGGGATTTTGCTGTTGGCTTCCCCTGGATTTTTAAACTGGAAAATCCTCCAAGTGGCTTCGATGCCTCTTGTGGAGGGCAGTACAAGATTTGTGGGTGTGAAGCCTGGGACTTGTCACTTAAAAACCTTGGAAAAATTGAGATGGACTCCTACAATGTCTCTAAATTTCCATATCCAGAGGGGATGAAGGGTTGGATCACTGTCTCACACTTTTTTTGCTCATGGATTGGGTTTTAGGCACCACCCTGGAGGTGGTGGGGATGGATGTGGGTCAGGGGGTTCTTTGGGAGGTGCAGCCTGGGGTGTTGGGGGTTAATTCTATCAGGACGAATACCTGAGGAATTAATAATGATTTCCTGCTCATCAGGCAGCCTTCCTGAAGAAATGTAACGCAAGAAAAAACACGTTGGGAAATGCCAGAAAAATGCAGAGAAAAAATAAATTATGGGGGTGTGGGGGTTGGTGGGGTGAGGAAGCAGTTTGGGACCCCACTCTGGCTCTGTCTAGGAGTCCCACCAGAGGTTTTTCCCTGCTGGATGAGGCCACCCAGAACCCCAGGGCCTGGATCTGCCCTTTCCCCAGCTCCCCCAGCCTCTGGGGGACTGAAGGTTTTGGGGGATTTCATGCAGGGCACGACCTGTCTTGCTGTGGTGCTGCAGCTCCATGAAAGGAGCCGGGGGAAAAAAATCTGTCTGCTCGGGAAGGAGAGGCAGGGCTGTGGTATGAAAGGCATTCCTGAAGAGGATGGATCACCTGGGTTCCTGTCAGAGCGAAAATCAGGGATGCAAACCCAGCACAAGGCGGGAACAGCTGCGGTGTTGTGTCCCCATCTGGGGAACTCCTTGCTGTGCCATCATAAAAAGAGAAAAGGGTTGGAAATAAAAGGAGAAGGAAAGTGATTTACAGGAGTAAAAGCATCTGAAGGAGTGCTTGGGCCTCTGAAAGCTCACAAGTGCCCGTGTTCCAGGGAGTAAGTGAAGCCAAGTAAGAATTTTTTACAACTCCCCCTGATTTTGCACATCAAGGATAAACGCGGAGAGCCGGCTTGGCATGGGAGCATCCCCAAATTCCTGGGTTTCCCTGCTGCCACGGGGATGTCCCCAGAGGGATGGCAGTGCCTGAGGTGGCTGAGCCATTTGGAATGGCACAGGCTGACAGTCCAGGCCTGAGCCACATCCAAGCCACAATGGTCCCTTATTCCCTGTCCGGGCACTCGTCCAAGCGGCCCCAGCCGTGCCCTGCAGGGAAGTTGGGTGTCACAGGGTGGGGGATTGGGAATCAGGACACATCCCTGCTTGGCAGCCTGGCTGTCCATGATCCCCCCGTGGCTGGAATGAAAATTCCCATTTTCCCTGGAGAGTGAAGCCCTTTGGTTTATGCCATTCCCACTTTTTCCTCCTCGTTGATTCCCACCCTGGCTTTCCCCGAGGCGAGCCTGGTGTGAGTTTGGGACCTGCTGGCTCACGGATATTTTGGCAGCAAAAAAGGAGTTTTGTCGTGGATATCCCTATGGGCACCAGGTGATGGCAGGGATGTCCAGAAATAACAACATTTGGGGGTTTTTCCTCCCGTTTTGGAGTCTTTTGGGACACCTACCCTAATTACTAAGCAAACCACCAAAATCAATGCAATCTGCTGCTGTCGGCTCCGTCGCCAGAGAATGCACGGCTGGGTTTGGGGTCAGGATGGGTTTTTTGATAAACAAATTCCTCGTGTGTCACCTGCTGGGAGCTACCTCGTGCCTCTGACCCGGAGCCAGCTCGTTGATTGATGCTGTTGGGATCTCGTGCTGCTGCCAAACAGCTGCTGAGCCACTTCTCAGCCACCACCTCCTCTGCCTCTTACCAGGAATAGTTTTAGTCTTGAAGCTGTGGAGTTGTTGAAATGTGGAGAACGGTTTTGAGAAGAAATTTGCGGTTGTAGTGTGCCCAATAAATGTGACACATAAGGGAAATACTTGGCTGCTTCCCAGACATCTCTTCCATTGATCTCAGTGAATATTAATGAAAATCCAAGAACCTTCACCAGCCTTAAAATGCAGAGACTGGATCCTGGCATTTGGATTTTACTTCTGATATAACTCTGCCTAAGTGACTTTTCCTGAAGCTGAGAGGAAAGCAGGGGGCAAAAAAAAGGAAGATCAGGACAATTTGTGTCCATTTACAGATCTGTGGTTCAACACCCCGGCTCATTCTCTCCTTTCTAATTGCTGCTTTCTTCTCTTCTCGGGCTCCTTTGTTTCTCTCTGCAAGCAGCCGCAGCTTTCAGATGTTTTAGGGTCATTCCCCATGTGCTGCCATGCTAATTATTCCTCCTGCCCTAATTGGGTTTTCCATATCACTCCCAGGCACCCAGTTCACAGGAGAAACCCTCCACGAAAAAAAAAAAGATATTGGGGACCAAACCATGGGTTGTGTCATTTCTTAATTGTGCTGTCTTAATTAGAGGGTTCCAAGCCTGCTGCAGCCATGTGCCCAATCTGCCCCAGTAACACTTTGGAACAACGAAGATGGCATTGATAATAACCAAGATTCCTATTCTTGATTATTTTTAATCTACATTATCCAAAATATTCAAAGTGGAAGCTACTCCAACCGCTTTCCAGTTAATGAGTGATTTGGGAAAAAAACTCTCTCTCTTCCAGACAATATTAGAATTGGTGCTGATGTCACGGAACAGGTCCCATTCAGAAAAAACTATTGACAAGAGTCCAAACTGCTCCAACTGTTAAATCTCTAATTTCTCCTCTTTGTGGAGATATAAGCCGTGGGGGTTTTGTTTGTTTGTTTATTCCCCCCCTTGCGGAGAGTAAGTTTTAATTTAATTTGCATGTTGGGTTGCTGCTCTTTTTGTGTTGCTTTTAATGTATTCAGAGCATTTGGGGAGCCTGAGGTTTGGAGGCAGAGGAGGGGGAGATCATTTTCATTGATGGATGTGGCTTGGAGAAAAGAAAGCAAAAAATTGGGGGAAATAAATTCTGTGAGTGCCAGCACAGGCAAGGAAATGGAGGATTTTTCTTTTTTTCCATGCATTTTTTCCCAGGAAAAATAAGTGAAACCCTGTATTTCCTCATTTTTTAATACTATCTGCTTTAATAGAAGTAATTGCAGCAAGGGCAAGGAAAAAACCCCAAATAACTAGGCAGAGATTAAAGTAGATAAATTCCAGGGAAAGATTATCAGAAGGATTCATGGAGACATGAAGCCTGCACCCAAAAATACACTGGAAAATTAATATAAAGAGGATTCTGCAGAGCTTTCCATGGGCATCATTGTGTATTTTGTGTTCAGATGGTGTTCTGCATCCTATCCATGAGGATGAGGGTGTGTGGGATGGGGATGCACGGATGTGGGATGTTGTCTGTTCTAGAAACCCCTCTTTCCTCCAGATCCCTTCTTTTCCCTCCCCTCCCCACTTCCAGCATGCTCCTTTCCAAAGTGGCATCCCTAATTTGATGTTTTAGAGCCCGAAATGAGCAACGTTACAAAAAGGTGGTTCCCTCCAGGCTGAAGGAGGTGACAATGCTGAGGAGTCCTGGCTGAGGACCCTTGTCTCTCCTAAAGAAGGATTTAGTACTTCTCAAGGGTCTAAAAACATCCCAAAACCAGCTGCAGGAAGGTTTGCAGCTGTAGGAATACTCTGGGTAATCCAATCAGATTTTGCCACCCCAAGCCGCCGAGGTTTGGTGTGGTTAAAACCCAGCGCCAACCTTGCAAAATCTGATTTTTTGGGATCATGTGGCCAAACCCAGACATGCCTGTTGAAACAGAAGAGGAGGGTCCCTAAAGGGGACCTAGAGGTGTTTATTTTTCTCCCTTCCCCCCCCCCCCAAAAAAAGAAAAATTCACATTTAGAAATGCCACCCACCCAAGGGACGCGGGGACGGGGCAGAGCTGGGGACAGGTGACATTCAGGGATGCTCAGGCAGGGGTCAAACATCTGCCTTTGCCACTCGACGCCATCCCTGGCCCGATGTGAATTCCAGGAGACAATGCTGAGCTGCCTCAGGCCCGTGAAAGGCTCCTGCCCTGCTGGGTCTTCGGGGAGATAACCCCGACAAAACCTGCGACAAAACCCCCGCCCGCCTCCCCCCGGGGAACCCGCGGGGTTGTGTCCCCCAGCTCACAATTTGTGTGTGTGGCACCATTTAGAATTGATATGCTCGATATGAATGGCCATACTTCAAAACGCCTGAATAGAGCCCGAGCTTGCCCCCACCACCACCAAAAAAAAAAAAAAAAAAAAACCAAAAAAAAAAAAAAAAAGTTGTGGGAAAAAAAAAAAAAAAAAGTCCCCTCCTCAGCCTGGGAGGGAAAGTTTGTGTATCAATCTAGTTTTATAATAGTGTAATTTAGTGTCTAGGCCTGGGCTCTGGTGGTGATATTGTACTGCAATGAATGAGACAGAGGGCTCCAGGCTGAGCAAGAGCTCGAGGACCCGGCTGGCTCTATTCAGGCCAAACTAATCGGCTTCAGCTCAGCTCTCCGCCAAAGCTCCCCTCTCAGTAGTGGGTTTTTCTCTGGGTTTTTGTTACTGTTTCTTAAAGAGCTCAGCTGGCTGCTGAGGCTGAAAAGAATCAAATTATTAAAGATTTTGTGGAAAATCCAGTGAGAATGGGCCCATGCAAGAATAATAGCATTGTGCCACCGTGGGCCATTCCCAGCTTCCAGTCGGGAGAAATTGTCAACTCTGTCTTTGTTTTCTTAACCCTTTCAATGGAAACAAAATAATATTTAGCTCAGCACAAAATACCTTCTTTTTAATTTCTAATCCTTTCAGGTTCTTTTTTTTTTTTTCTCTCCTTCCCCCCTTCTCCTCCTCCTCCTCTTCCTCCCTCTCTTTCTCTCTCCCCCTCTCCCTCTTTTTGTTGGCTGTCCTCTGAAATACATTTATATCCCTCATACATTCCCCTTTTCCTTGCCAGTTGGCCAGAGGGGCATCTGTTATCAGGAAAGCCCCTTCTTTTTTAAACAGGATGTAAAATGGGTGATTAAATCCTTTATTAACAGTTGCCACCAGAATAGGGAAGAGGAAAGGGAAACGTTTTCTTTCAAGCTTCTATTTTTAACATTGAGAAGCAGTTAATAAATCATTAGTGTGTTCAGTGGGCTGGTTGCAAAATGCGTCATGTTTTCAAATGTCAATACATTTTAAATTTGGAGGAGTATTTAATTAGTATGTTGTAATGGCATTAAAAATCACCGAGGAAATGTCTGCCTGTCTATCTGTCCATCCTCAACCCATCAGGGAAGATAGAGACAAGCAATTTAATCACTCTCTTCTTTTATTTAGGGACTAAGTAGCTTTTCTCTGTGACCCATCTCTTTTCTGAGCTATTTTCCCTCTGCACACACCAATCCTAAATGCACTGAGGAGCAGCATTGTCTCAGAGAGGGGAGGAAAAGGCTGCTGGACACAGCGTGGATGTTGAACCCAGCTTCCAGAGAAACTGGGTATGGGGTGTGTGGAGCACCCCAGCTTTCCTGGGGGATGGGACCCCAGGGCACAACTCCTTTGCTTGGGTGACAAAGTGGCTGCCACCTTCTCCAGGCTTTCTCAGGAATGGAGCAGAAGTAGGAAAAGGGGGGGGAAAAAGTTGAATTAACAAAACAAAACCTGTCCAGCCCAAGAATCCAGCACCAGGGATGGGGTGACAAAGTATAATGCCAGATCTTCTCCTGGCGTAAAGCTGGTGGCAGCAGAGTTATCTGGACATAATCCTCCGAGTTGCAAGATCGATAGAAAGCCCAGTATCAGGGGCTGGGGGTGAAAATTAAGGGACAAAAGGGCACTCACTGTCCCAGTGTGGGAGATCCCTCGAATCAGGATATTCTCCCTCAATTTTGCTCGGCTCTAACCTAGTGACAACAGAATTAGGTCACCTCAGTGAATGGGGTAGATTTGGGGCTGCCTCGATGTGTTTGGGGCTGGCAGGGATTGTGTGTCCAGTGTTACAAACATTCCTTCTGTCCTTCTGTCCTTCTGTCCTGACCAGCAGCCGCTGAACAAGGGGGACTGCTCCGGCCGTTCTCCCGCAACAAACGGAGCGTCCCATCCAAGCCGGCCTCGCCAGTTGGCTTCAGGACAGGGGAAGCTTATTCATGTTTTTAGACCTCAGCCAAGCACAGCCAGGAAGCCTGAGATGTTTTAAACCCGGGGAAAGGCGCGGGGACCCGGGGCTGCCGTGCCAGCTGGGAGGCATTGCATTATCCCGGTGTTCTCTGGAGTCGAGTTCCTTTTGCGTGCGCTCCCAGGGATAGAGTTGTCTCCCTGTCCTTGGCATAATGCTGGCTTGGGAGGGGACTTTGGTTGGTTCATCTGGCATTTCCTGAGGGGACAAGTCCACCCCTGCTTGCTTGAATCACCTACGACGGTGGGAGAAGGAGGGAGGATGTGCGCTGGGGCTGCTGGTGCTGAGGGATCTCACCAGTGAGTCAGCCCAGTGTAGGTGGAAGTTACACTGCAGCCCAAGACACTGGCGTGTCTGGTGATGAGCCAGACACAGAGAAGCTGTTGATTATCTTCCTCTGGAGAAGGTGTTTACTCCCCATCCCACCCCTGGATGTTTCCTCTTCAGTCTGCTCCGAGGAAGGCGAGAGCATCATCGTGCTTTCCATCTGAGGTCATGGGGGAATGTCCCAGAAAAACATTTGAACCATCTTTGTGTAATGTTGCTCCTGGCCCTTTTCAAGTGTGAAAACATCCTTGGATCTTTCAGAGCAGGTGATAAGAAGATCTTCTTCTGAGGAATCCTACCCTAGAGAGCCCTCAGACATTAGCTCATGGCCTTACACGCCTTTTCCTCGTTAGTCAAACCTCACCACCATTACTCTGCTGCCCTGGATCCTTCTCTGCCCGTTTTCAGGCATTGTTCAGGAATGTTACCTATCCCTGATTGAACACCACATCCTGTGGATACACAGGACAGAACACCTAGCATTGTCCATCAGGTTCTCCATGACTTTTGTGCTGTGATTCCCACTCCTGATTCCACAGCCACTCCCCATCACCCTTTGTTGGACACCTGAGGTCAGGATGAAGGACCTACACCTGGAAGGGGCTAACCAGGGGTGACTGAGGGTGTTTGTTGGAGCAAAACCTTCTCAAGGACACTTCTCATCCTGGTAACACTCAGCTTTCCTCATCACAAGCTTGGAGATCAGACAAGGAGCATCACAGGAATCCTTCTCAAAGTGCCCTTTCTCTTGAGGCCATCTCTAACTCTCCTCTTTTGTCTGCTCTTGGAGATGAGTTTTGCAGCTCAGGGGGCTTTTGGTTGATCCATGAGAGCTCTCCTGGAGCTGTAGGATGCTCCTGGACCTGCTACAGCCCGTGCTGAAGATAATGTAATACAAGAGACAGTGTGTCCTAAACTTGGCTATACGCCTGGATTAGAAATTAAAGGCAAATAAGGCAACCTAAGCTCTGGAACTGCATCAAAGGCAAACCCAGGCTAAATGGGAAGGATCCAATTTCACAGTTAAGTTTGTTAAATAGGTGGGTGGTGGCTGCTGGTGGTGCACATGTCCCTTTATTAACAATTTAAAAACGAAAGGTCCCTGCCTGGAGATAGCTGGAGGATTAGAGCTTTTCTGGGCTGCCTTGCCACAGGTGATCCTTACTCATGCAAGGTTCCTACAAAACCCAGCAGAGCTACTCCTGGCACAAGGACCATCCTGGATAAATGGAATATAGAAGCAAGGACAATAATAAACCCTTGGCAGTGCAGCACAGCAGAAATAATCCAACAAATCTTCCTCTTTCTTTTTCATTTGTGGGTACTCCATGAGTAAATAAGCCCCAGATAGAAATTATTCATCTGTTCATTCACAGAAATATGTTTTTTGTTTTGGATGGCTCCTGAATCTCCCTGGAATCAGTTATACTCCAGGGTTTTCCCCTTGCACTGAGCCTCTGACTGCTTTCCCTGAGGTAGAGTCTGGTTAAGGATGACAATTTGGCAAAGAGAATTTGCCAGGAGATTTTTTTCTTTAGGTGCAAATCTTAATGTCATCATTTTTGGATAGTCATTAAAGCCAGAGCTGGTAGAGATTTTTCACTGACATAATTTTTAGATGTTTTTGCTATGTAAAAAAAGTATAACTTTAGAAAAAGTTTAATTGTTTCATTGCAAGACACTCACATATGTTTGTTTGCAGTCCTCACTGGACAAGAATTATTAAAGATAACTCCTCAACAAACATTAGCATCAGGATGAGCAAATATGATTTTCATTTATTTTTGTGCATAACTTTGTGTGCCCTGTTTAATTATTGCTACTTCTTGCCTGATTTTTGTCTTACTTATGGCAATTTATGATTCAGTTGCAGACCTTTTATATCTGGATTTTTCCTCATGTTTACATTCTCACCCGTGTGATAAATGAGCTGAGAAGAAACAAAACCTCTTCCCTGGATTTTTAGCACTCGGAACCAGGTTGGAGAAACATCCCCGTGAGGACTCAAAACTCAGAAAATAAATTATGTGGATCGAGCATGAATTATTTCTAAGATGTCACGATGTTTAAACACATCTGATAATTTTGGCAGAGAAATGCCTGGGGAGGTTGTTGGGCTGCTTGGCAAGGGCAGCGCTACACGAAACAGTCCTGTAAACAAAAGGAGGTAATTAAAATACATTTGCCAGAAAAGAGCCCAGATTTCCCATGCAACGTGGAATACTGGAGACAGCAGAGCTTTTCCTTTCTGTGCTCCCCTCAGCTCCTTGGTTTTATCATCTCTCAGTCAGAGGCAAGCAGGACAATAGACATTCTTTGAGAAATTCTCTACAGGGGACACGACGCCGAGGTCTGTGGTGCCAGTTTTACATCTCCTTAGGACTTGTCTTCGTGGCAAATGTGACCAGAATAGCTATTTTGGAATTAGCTCTCTGTGGCGTCACTATTCCAGAGGAAAGAGATTTTATTCCAGATGAATTACCCCGCTCAGGAAAGCGCTCGCTGCTTTGCAGCTAAAACATGTTATGTGCAGAACAGCACACGGTAACGTGCAGAGGTGTCTGACACAAAGAGGGTCAGCTGTGGTAAGGCCACATCAATGCTGTGCTCAAATCATGGTCTTATCTGCACCATCATGTGGGAAAAATAGAGTATTCCTCCTTGTCCTGGTTTAGGGCAGATTTGGGGAGAAACTTCTGGATGGAGTCTTTTTAGAAAGCAAATCTGAATTGCCTTTCTTCTCAGCTGGTTTGGGACAGGGAAAAAAAATTCCTTGGAGGAAAGTGGAAAAAAATTGTTTATTTAACAGGCAAAGCACTCCCCAGCATAACAAATGAAAAACACTGAGCAATAAAACTTCTTGCTGCTTTGCAGAGATGACAAAATCACAGAGTTTCTCTCTTTCTTGGGCTGCAGCTCAGCTCAGTTGCCCTCAGTCCCTCAGTGCTGGGAAAGGCCGGGCCCAGGGCAGGCCCGGGGGGCCACAGGTGGGAGCTCCTGGTGCCCTTTTGGGTTTTGAGTCCAGAGCAGGTTAAACATTTTCAAGTAAAAGAAAGAAAAAACACAGTCTGGAGAACTTCTCTGCCTCAGCTGGCCAAAACCTAACAAACAGCAAAGGAGAGCTCTGTGCCATCCACACTGCAGACAGCACAGGCCGTGAGTGAGGGAAGCTGAAAACTCTGATCTTTATGTTTTGAAAACAATTGTCTTAGATATTCTACTGCTTTTCTTTCGCTTTCAGATTTAGTTTTAAAGGTACAAAACTTATTTCTAAGCTAAACAGATGAATGGGGATAAAATTCAGCATCAACCCAGGACAATCCTTAAAATGTAATTTATTAAAATATTTCGTCCAGCATGAGCTGCCCACCTTGTCTCTCTCATCAGATAATGGGGTGAGAGGCTCCTCCACAAGGATCTCAGCTGTCTCAGGTATCTTTGGGTGCTTTGTATAACATTTTACCCCTCTTTGAGTAGAAAGGAAGCCAAAATTCAGAGCTTAATCTATGGCTGCGAGAGTGGTGCTGAAACAAATCCTCCTTCAGGTGATCTCTCTTCTCAGACAGGGGGTGGGACTCATCCTGCCCGTTCAGATCAGGTACAGGTTGTGTTCTCAGGGTGAGCACACCTCAGAAAAAAGCTGTTGCAGTCCCTGAGATAAACGTTTAAGGTGCCAGAAGGTCACTTGTGGACAAAATCTGAGTTCAGTGGTGTCTCTGGGTTTCTCAGAAATTGCCACCTTCTCATGAATTCCCCCACACTGTGGCCAAGAATTGTCTTTTGTGTGGCTCTGTTCCCTCCACATGCATGTTCTGCCCCAGATTTAAAATGTTTTTAAGCCTTTTGGCTCCACTGGGGAACTGGCTTCCACTGCTTGGCACTGACCTGCCTGCAGAAATATCCATCCTGTCCGTGGTGGAGGTGCTGATCTTGGATTTTTAACCATTTTTGGGGAATGATAAAAACAACACATGTTCAGACAGCATCTCTGAGCCACAGAGCCTCTGTTATCAACTGCCCCAGAGGAGAGATGTCTGGATGGGTTCTCCCAGTTTAAAGGAAAATAAATAATCTTAACTTTTTTGGGGGGAGGGAAGGGTGAGGATGTTCCCTCCAGTCAAGCATTGTCAGGTAAATTGGTCCAACCCCTGATCTTGTACTGAAAGAGGCTCCATAAATGGGGAAAATCAACCCTACAATGGATAAAGGCTGCTCAAGAATTTGTGGAGAGGGGGATTATCTTTTATTGGGCCATCTGATATGACCAGAGCACAGAGAAATGTGCTTCTGGGTACACAAGATCTTCTTCTCATCTAGATTAGTGAAAATTAGGAGAGATCAGACAAACGAAGTCGTTAGATTAGATTGTGCCCTGTGGTGGTGAAGGGTTTGCAGCCTCCCATGTGTGACGTAGGCTGAGCCTTATCTCATCAAGTTATGCTCAGAATGAACCTCAGGGGACTTTTCCTGCTGCAATCATTTGTACAATTCCTAAGGATATGGATGGGTGGCTCTGGAGAGCACAGGCTGCAAGTCCAGTGTGTTGCAAGACCCGTTCCCCACCCAATATGTGGATCAAATATTGGCAAAAAAGCATCTTACAAGTGTTGGATTGTCCCTTGGAATGCAGGGATTCAACCCCTGTGGTGCAAGTGCAACACTGGGGGAGTTATTTGCTGTGGGACTCATCTCAAGTTATTTACCAAAAAATTCATATTTAATCCAAGGTGGTCTTTCACCTCTAATTAGAGAGGTCTGCCTGTCTGGAAAGTGATTTATCCCATCCATGTTGGGGGAAGAGTGAGACTCAAATTCCTGGTGTGGCACATCAGCCTCACTTCAGCAGCTTCTGTAGAGTGAGACATCTCCATCCACCTCTCCAGAAGGCAACAAGAGACTCAACTCCTCAATTTTAGGAGACCAAAATCAAGCTAAACAAATCATATTCTGTTTGGGTTTTGGTTTTTTTTTTGTTCTTCTGCTCCTCACTTGTAAAATACAGGTAAGCAGCCTCTGCTCCATCACAGAGAAGGTGTGGATAGAAATGAGTTAAAGAACTTGAGGAGTGTGCTGTGGTCACACAGCTGAAGCTGTGGCTGCCCATCCCTGGAAGTGCTCCTGGCCAGGCTGGACAGGGCTTGGAGCAACCTGGGTTAGTGGAAACTGTCCCTGACTGTGATTTGTTACCAAAATAAGTGGTGGAAAAGCATGAAGGAATATTGTCACTGGTGGATGATGGCTGATGCCCAAAACTGACCTCGTGATCAGGTCTGTCCGTCACTGTGCTGCCACTTCTGGACTCCTGAGCCTGATGGAAATGTTGATCTAAAAACCTTGTCCAAGAGAGGAGCAAAGAATCTCTGTCACTCTGGAAGAACCTTTGGTGATGGGCACTTTACAGCCTGCAACAGCCAGTGAAGATCCAGGTACCTCTGCAAATCCCAGAAAAAAATAGGGATAATGGAAATGCTGCACTCCAGTCCTTGGGGTGCTGGGAACCACAGGAAAACAATGCAATGTGGGGCAACAGAGCAGAGTGCAGCTCATTTGGGTGATTTTTTCGTCCCTGTTATTCCATCCTCTGGGAGGAAAATTCCAGATCAAATCCCTGTGCTGGTGACTCTTTGGGTTTAGAGCCTGGAGGGATTTACAGCCAGCAAAGGTGTGTCTGGATGGAGACAACAATGCCTCAGCTCTAACACTGGAAGATCTTGAGAAGGTTTCACTTCATGAGAGGGGAGAATTTGGAGGAATTATTGACAGTGCCTCTGTAGGATTAAATTCCAGATCATGGTTTTCATGCTGCAGCTCTTCTCTTCAGCCAGATTTTGTCTTGGAGGACTGCAGGGATCACCCAGCCCTCTGCCCCATCTGGACCTTTGCCAAGAGCAGAAGAGCTTCTTTTGAAGCCTAGTGGGAGAAAACCTTCTTTTTTCCCCAAAATTTTATTTAGAAAAGGAGAACTCAAGTTGGGATCTGAAATCACCTTCTCCGAGCTGAAATGAGAGAGGACTGGGATGAGAGACACTGGCTGTCAGCAGTTTACAGTGAAATCCAATGTTTGAGGCACCAAGAAGAGATCCATTGTCTCAACAGACACATCTTGGCACATTTTTTGCCCCAAAGATCAGATGGAAGGTTTGCTGTTGAAGTGGGAGATGTGGCAGCTCATTGATGGTGGTGCTCCAAGCGAACTCAGAGGTGTCGTGTCTCCCAAGGGACACATTCTGCTTGACACATCCCCCTTCCAGAAACACATCCCCAAACACACATTTCCTGCAATTTGCTTGCAGAAAATCATTCAGCCACCAGATGTCTCTCCTTGCTGCCCTGGTGAACAAGGAGGACAAAACTGGAAGTCAAGTCATATGGAAAAATTCTTATTTATAGCTTGGCACTCTTGTCTTTGTCAAAGAAGATGATTGGAATTGGTTTTTCACCATCTCGGTGGGAACTCTGCTTCAGGGGTGGGTTTTGGGGCATCTCCATGGGTTGAGAAGGCTGGGATAAATTGTCTCTGGAGCAGTTTTTGCTCAAGGAGGCACTGTTGAAAGATTAGCTCTAATGAGGTCACTCTGGAGGTCAGAGGAGATTTATGGAAGAGATGGTCTTTGATGAAGGGGCTTCAGAGTGAGGAGTGTCCAAGCTGGAGTGGAGCAGCCAAAGAACATCCAACCATGAATTTAGAGAGTGAATTTAGAGATTGGAGAACACCCCAACAGAAGACTCAGTCCCAACCTCCACTGTTTCTCCAAACTGCTGGATCCCAATCTTTTCATCCATCTGATATCCAAGGTTCAAACTACCCAAAGTCTGAGGCAACTTTTGCTTTCTATTTGTTTTGAGAAGTTTGTAGTTAAAGACCACGTGTGAAATGAGCACTGTGGAGTATTCCCAACAAATGGGGAATTTCCTATGGAATTGCACATTCCTGAGACTCAGAGCTCATGGACCTGGAATAAGTGCAAGGTCCTCTGTCTTCACAAATCATGACTGACTTCATTTCCCAATGGGAAGGATCATTTAATTCTGCTTGGTGCTCGGTCTGCAGCAGGTTAAGGATGAAATGCCCCAAATTTCCTCTCTTCTCCAACGGAAATTCCACATTTTTCTTACAAAACAGCAGTACAAACTGAGTTTGTGGCACTTGTGGAGTTACAGCCCCTTAAATTTACTTTTCAAAATCACCCCCAATTTGGATTTACAGCCAGCTCCTGAGTCCAACAGAAATTCCTATGCCAGTGAGAGACGACAGCTCTGATGACTTTGGATCTGGAAGAGGAGCCCACTCACCACCACTGGCACACATGGAAAGATCTGGCAAGGTGAAAGCTGGCTTTGAACACATTCAAGGTTTGAATCTTCCTTGAAGCCACAGAGTCAAAATCCAGCTGAGTCAACTCAAGCCTTTTGTGCTTCTGCAGCAGCTGTTCAGATCATTGCCATTAAGGATTTATTATTTCATGAAAGGATTTATTATTTCATGGTCTGGGCAGACAGTGAGGACATTTTTTGGTCAAAAATGGAATTTGTTTTGGTGTCTTCAGCTGCACTTTTCTCCCTAGTTAGAAGTGGCCTTCACTCTCTTCAGGTCCTGTGATTATCAAGAGGTTTTCCTTCCTATGGAAAGCATTTCAGACTTCTCAGGGGGAACTATTTTTGGGACAAGAGCGGACATGTTCAAAGGAAATTTTGCTACCAAAATTTATTTAACCCATGCAAAACACTTTTGAAACATATGTACATTTTATTTCGTGTTTTACACCTTTTTTTGGATACTTTTTCTAAGTTCCACCTCACAATGGAGAACCCGGCAAATCCGAGATGAGGCGTGCAATTTTGGGAAGGTTTCATCAGCCCTAATTTACACCTCTAAAAGTGAGATGCCCAGGTCCAGGTTAGTCAGCCCAGGCTTGTTTTGTGGTCAAAGGAGAGGAGAGTCAACCCAACAGGGAGATTCATCTCTTAAAACAGACACCCAAGGTTGCTCATGCAAATCACTTGCTGGACATGTCCCGCTCTCTCTTTGGCTGTAAAGATTTGTCAGGCTTTTAATCTTTTTAAAGTCAGGTGAAATGACCACTATCTTCACTTTTTTTCAGTCAGACTGAGAGAAAAAAATCACCTTTCCCTGAAAGTCATTCTGATGCCTTCTGGAGGCTGCCCTGGAGCAGGGAGCAGCCAGAGCCAAAGGAAAAGCAGGGATTTATCCAAAGGCCTCCCTGCACACACCCTGGGCAGTGCCCACAGCCAGGCTGAGCCCCAACATGGGCACAGAATGGACGCCCAGAATGGCCACCAGGTCCCACACTGGGACAAGTTCTGCTCCATTTGCACATTGCAGGGAATTGTCCCATTCCAGCTCCAGCTCAGGAAGCTCCATCCTCCTGGCTTTTGTCTCTTCCCTTCCCCGCTGGTTTTGCTCTGGGGCCTGAAATTTGGATGGGCTGTCCTTGGGGCCGAGCTGGAGAAGGAATTGTTTTGTGTCCCTGCTGTGTGAAGGGAGCTCAGCAACTCTGAATGGGAACCCCAGAGCCACCCACGGAAACAGCCCAGAATGGGAAAATATAAAAACTCAAACTGAAGACATCAATTCCACCCTGAAGTGTGGAAGGGACAGCAGTCTCTGGCGGATCTGTTCCATGGACATTTATCCCTGATGGATTTATGATCAGCTGGCCTGGGTCAGGTTGTGTTTGGCCCCATCTCCTGTCTCTGACACAGCCCAAGTGTGACTGGAGAGGAGCAGGAGAACAGGACAAACCCGGGGTAATATTTCCACTCAACTCCCAGCCCCCCCCAGCTGGGATTTCTGATGGAAGACTTGAGTCTTTCAGTATAAAAAACTCCTCACGTGCCTTTCTTTGGTGAATACTGTCCAGTCACTTTTTAAATTCGGATAAATTTAAATACCTACAGCTCCCTGTGGCAGAGATTTCTACCATCAAACCCCCACGAGCAGAAAACCTCTTTTCTGTTGTTCTCACCCTAATTACAGTGGATGTCTCCTGGGTGTAATATTATGAGAAATGGTGGGTATTTGATCCGTATTCACCTCTCAGCATTATTGTGTCCCAAGGCCTGGCTGCCCCAAGGATTTCTTTGGTGGATTATGCTGGCTTGCACCACATAACCTGTGCTTACAGAGCAGTTCCCACCTTCTTCATGCCAGCAAGCCCTAACCACCTGCTTGATGAGCTAGCAGAACGTTAAGTTTTTTATTGGCTTGTACTAATTGCAAGCCACAAGTGAAAAAAAGTAATTTCCTTGGCATTACAGGCTTGATAAATGATGCTGAAAGGTGGACCTGACTTTTCTCTAGTTAACCAGTCATTGTGCTGTGAATAATCTGATGGTTTTCTGCATCTACACGGTTTGCAAGACATCTGGTTGACACGTAGAGCTGTGTGACCTCCTTGGTACAGTGGCTTTTACAGACAAACTGGCTCAGGCAGCCCATGGAAATGGTTGAGAGCTGATTTTATTTATCAGCATTACTATGGATGTAAACAGAGACAGCCAAAACCAGACCACCGGGCCAGGAAGATCTTTAGGACAGGGTCCAGCACCCTGTGCTGTGTTTGGGCATCACCCAGCATGAGGGATGCTCTTCAGGAGAGATGAGCCCAGAGGCACCACCACAAAACAAGGATTATCATCGTGATGGAGGCTGTGACAACAGCAATGACACCTGGATCTCATTGTGCTCCCCAGCTATCAAAACATCCTAATTAAAGGGGAGGAAATCTAACCCATCCAAGCTGCACAGCCAGTCTTCTGGTCACATTTTATTCCCTCTTTGGAGTGTCTGCTGCCTTTTAATGAGTAACCTTTCTCTTCCTCCAGCAGGAGCAACATCTGCTGCTAAGGCAAGGTGTGCTGGGCAGCCCCTGCCAGCCTGAAACAGCAGCTGGGAGCTGGGGAACTTATTCAGAGCTCTCGAGGACCACTCAATTATCATTCATTAACAAGCCTAAAGGTTAGCTCCTTGCCAGCCCTCCAAACTCCTCCTGTGTGGCTGTGGTGCTTGGAGGGTGGTGTTCCCATTCCATGGCTGAACCAGGAACAAGTTTCCTTGTTGATTTTAGCTGCTCATGTCAGCCAAAGTCCTTCCCTGACCCACTTCAGGACTATTTACTTGTCCTGCCCTCTCCACTTCATCGAGACACCGCGTTGACCTAATGGACACTGGGGGAAGCACAACAGAGAGAAATCCCCTGCAAAGTCCTGGCGTGGCAATGTGGAAGACAAAAACATCTGTAGGTGTTTGAAGGGGGCTGTGTGTCACTACATTCTGCACTCACAGTGACAATTCTTTGTCAAAAAACTCTCCCAATATTCATCCCGATTAACCAAAGTCTCCCGCGCGGTCCCTTCTGTGAACTTGGGTCTAAAAAGGAAGTAGGACCCAAGCTGCTTCTTTATTTCTGATAGCCCCTGGAATCTGGGTGTGTTGCTTGTGAAGGAGCAGCTTGAGGAACAGAAATTCCAGAGGAAGCATTTGTCCTCTGGAAAGCAGCAGTTTGTTGAGAGCGGAATTCCAGCGGGGTTGCTCAAGACCAGGCTGGAGTTATCAGTCCCTGGGAGCTGGCTGGTGACTCAGTCAGGGCATTGGCTTCAAGTCTCTGTCTGATAGGGAGGGGAGGCTTGTACCTGGATTTCCATATGCTGCCAGAAAGACCTTGACATTCCCAGGATGAAAGACACTTCCTGCACAAACCAGTTGCATTGATTAGGACAGAGCAAACAGGTTCAAGGCTCTTCCCAGATTCCTGCATGAAGGAAATTCTCACTGTAGTAAAGCTGGCACTTCTTCACTACCACCACTCTTTCCCACATGCAGAATTGAGAATTGTCTCACATATTCCAGGGAAAAAGAACATTATGGAGCAATTGAGAGCTTAAGGGCTTGGGGAGATGTACTCAACACAGCCTTGCTGTGCTCATCTCTGACAAAAGGGTAGACAAAATTTAGGGTGTTGGGATGCTCCTGAACCAGGAAGAATGGCACAAGGATTCAAAGGCTCAGGTCCAGATCACAGACCTGTTTTAAATCACCGTTAAAGTGATTTAACCTTGCTGTCCTCACACGAAACCAACTTGAAGAGAAGCTGAGCTGACCTCACCTTAACACCACCACAGAGTTCATTAGTTAACACTTCACCTGTTGACACTCGCAGGCAAATCCCAGACCGGATTGTAGCCCTGTGGAATGCAAATCTGGCTATGTGCCTCCAAATGACTGCATGATGGGGGGAAAAAAACCCTTCCACACCTGCAAATAAAAGACATCAGTAAGCAAATTCCAACGCCAGGCTGGGTAGCAATGAGATGGCAAAGCTTTCACATTTTATTGGGTCACGGTGTGTTTCTTTATGGCCTGGTGAGTTGCTGGTCAGGAGGTGCTTTCAGCAGGATTTCACAGCTTCAAAGGATGTTGGATTGGACTGATTGCTCAAGCGGGATTCAGCTTGCAGATTAAGCCATCATAATTTGGGTGGCAGCATGCAAAGTGCTGCCTGCATGTGCTGGAAGGCTCTGAGCTCCTGTTACAGCCGGTGGAGATGGGATTTTCCACGTGCTTGACTGAACACAGGTGTCCAGGACCATCTGTGGTACCTCACTGTAATTCCTCTGGGTATCCCCCTGCCAGCCCAGAAGGACATGGACCTCCCAGAGGGTCTGTCTGTGCCAAATCCATACGACATTCAGATATCCAAAGGGAAACAAGCAGGGCTCAGCCCTTATGCTGAAATCACTCCCTCAACTTATAACAGGAACTTGGAAGTCAGACCTCAAGTTCAGGCAAATTGGGCTCAGTCACTTGGCTGAAGTGTCACATCCTGGGGGATCTGAGGCATCTCCCTGGAGCTCCCAGACATGAGACAGGCCTGCAGGAGATGCGTGGTTCTCCTGGAGCAGCACCCAGAGGCCAGGCAGAAAACTGGAGCTGGGAATGCCCAGAGGGCACCCCTGTGCCTGTTTGTGGTTCTGTGGGCACCTTCACTGGTGTGAGTGAACCCAGGAGCTGAACCCCACTCCTTGTAGCCCATGAAGCCTATGGGTGAGGCTGTGACTTCCTGGAGGCTTTGGGTGCCTTGCTCACATTTGGGGTTGGTTGGTTTCCACCAGACTGGGGCAGAAGGACTCGGGTACAGAACCACAGAATTCACAGAATGACCAGGTTGGAAGAGACCTCCAAGATCATCGAGTCCAACCCAGCCCCAACACCTCAACTATTCCATGGCACCGAGTGTACAGAACAATTTGCACTTTTCCTATGGATCTGGCACATCCCAGGCAGGTTTGAGTACTGTTTGTGCAGGACTGGGAATTCTGTGCAAGGAAAGCAGTCAGGAGAGGGGAGGAAGTGCCACCAGAAGTGCAAACCTGGCCATGGTTTGCTGAGGAGTAGCTCAGTCAATGCTGAGGTAAAAGGCTGAGAAATCTGGGGCTGTTCAGCCTGGAGAGGAGAAGGCCACAGCACCTCCCAGGATATGAAGCATGGAGAAGGATTCTTCATCAGGAACTGCAGTGACAGGAGAATGGGAAAAATCTTCATACTCAAGGAGGGGGAATTTTACTTAGATCCAGCAGAAATTCTCTCCTGTGAGGGTGGTGAAGCTCTGGCACAGATTTTCCAGAGGATCTGCAGCTGCTCCTGGATCCCTGGAAGTGTCCCAGACCAGGCTGGACAGAGCTTGGAGCAACCTGGGACAGTGGAAGGTGTCCCTGCCCATGGCAGGGGGGTGGAATGAGATGAACTTCAAGGCCCCTTCCAACCCAAACCATTCTAATTCTAATTCTAATGCTATGAGGTTTTTTTTTTTTGCTGGTGATCAAGTCTCACCAAGTTCAGTGCACTGTTTCTCAAAGGAGCACAGAGCTCCCAACTCTTCTGGCTGTCAGGTACCTGGTACCCCTCTGCAGCACACATTTCCCTAAATTGTGCTGGGGGTGAGGTTTGACTCTTGGCTCTCGTGTCAAATATCTCCCACTTGGTCATGGAACAGTTTTAGGTGATTTCTGTGGCCTGGGTTGCCTTGAGCAAAAACCCATTGCCATGGCTAAACGTGGCCACAGTTTGTGCTGCCTTCACATGGAGGAATAACTCTTTTACAAAAATAAAAGGAAACTTCAAGAGTTTCCTTAATAACAAAAAGTCCAGGTCATGAGACAGCAGTAAGTTATCAAGACATTGTTTTCTTTCATTCCTAAAAGGATCTGGAGGGGTTAATAGCATGTGTAAGCTGAGAGTAACTGAGATGTCCACTCATTTCTTAGTTTTCCCTATTTAGGATTAAAAAAAAAAAAAAAAGAAAAAGACTCTTGCTCAAACCTGGCAAAGCAGGCAACACAGCTTAACAAATAGGCTTATCTCAAGTGCTCTTTAATAAAAATGTTTATCATTTATTTCTGGAAAATATGCTGAGGCAGGAATGCTGAAAGCTCTCCGTGGTGTTTGACCTGTGTCGTCCAAAGCCAGGCATGGGGGGAGATTTTTTTGGGATATTTTGTCTGGGGCGTCCCAGTGTGCTGCCCACCTCCCTTCCCAGGGAAAAACTGGTTTTCATTTATGGATGTGTTCATTTAGAGCCTCTCCAAGAAAACAGATTTCTCCAAAAGGTGATTTTTACCAGCTCAGCTCTGTGGTTTAAATAACTGGGATAAATCTCTGGATGTGCTTAAACCCCTCCATCAGTCATAAAGAAGGCATCAAGATTGGTTTTAGAGGAGGTTCTTGGTCTGTGAGGGATAAAGTTGGGTGGCTCGAGGCTCTCCTGAAGTGAAGGCCACAGGAATTCCTGCGGCATCTGCTCCATTTCTGTTTGAGTGGGGAGGAACAGAGCCCCTGGAAATGCTGCCCTGTCCCCAGTGCAGCCAGTCCCCACCCTTCCAGTCAAACTGGAAATTCCAAAGGGAAGCTGTGCTGCTTTCTGGACCAATGAACCCATTGCACAAGGGCTCCTTTCCTCACTGGGGACTGGGAAATGGGCAAGGCTGTCTCAGGGCTCCTTTTAGGGGCAGATTTATCTGCACACAGCCCGTGGGAGCTTCAATGAAAGCCAGCCAGGATGGTTCCAATGACAGGAACATGGTTTTCCCTATTTTGCCCGTTGACAGTGTCTCCCCCTAATTGTGTCCCTGCAATCTTTTCCTTTTTCCAGAATAATTGCAGCCTGGGAAGTTGCAGGACTGTCCAAGAGGCTCCCAACCTAAGGTAATAAACAGAGGAAGGAAGGAATGATTGGAGTTGGCAAAACCAACACGAAATTTCTTAGGGCCTTCCAGAGACATTGTGGGAAGTCATCCCTTGGCCATGCTGGGTTTTTATTGCTCTGGAGGAAGAAACTGGGTCCCTGTCCTGGTGATGCTCAGCTGGACTCGTGGCAGTTTTAGTGGATTTGTTTTATTCATATTGAAGTTGTCAGCTCCCACGGAAGCTGTGCATGGGTTAAATGGTGACAACAAAATCTCTTCTTCCAAAGCACACAACTCCTGTCCTACAAGAGGAAGTCATATTTATTTCTTATTTCTCCCCAGGTGAATTTCAGCCCTCGATATGAAATACCATCCAGTCAAAACTTGGGAAAAAGCACCCAAACACAGGTTAAAATTAATGCGCCTTTTTTTT
>VYXF01009739.1:2627-24338 GCA_013397295.1 Polioptila caerulea
TAAATGAAACCCAAGAAAGGCAAGTGAAAGGCACAATACAACTGCTCAAAATTCGCTGACTGATGCAGTCTGGCACTGAGCAACCAGGAGCCCTTTCCAAACTTCCCCCTATTAATATACTGGGCATGACACTGTGTGGCATAAAATATCCCCTTGACCTGTTTGGGTGAACTGTCCTGACCGTGTTCCTCCCAGCTTCTTGTGCACCTCCTCCCTGGCAGAGCACAGGAAACTGGAAAGTCCTTGACTTACAGTAAGCACTGCTTAGCAACAACTAAAACTTCAGTGTGTTATCAATGTTATTCTCATACTAAAACCAGAACACAGCGCTGTACCAGCTACTAGGAAGAAAACTAACTCCACCTCAGATGAAAACCGAACAAAATGCACTTAGGATTGCCTCTGCTCTGAGTTATTTTTGAACTAGAGCAAGGTGAAGGCAGTGGTGCATGAAACAGACAAGTGGAAGAGCTGAGGCGAGCGTGCACATGCAAGTGCAATCTGCAATAATATGCTCTGTAGTCTGAAATGAGACTGGCATGGCCTGGAGGTACTCTTAGAACATGTCATGTTACAGTAAAGAGGGCACTGCAGTGTGGTACATTCGCACTAGTGACTTCTGTTTCTACTATTTTAGTCTTCATGTTCTATTTATTCATTTTATCCTGAAGTGGATAACTTATTTTTAAAAATCAAGAATTATAAGGCAAACATAAAGACATGCATGGAAATTAATATAGACAAAGAGAGTTAATTAATAAAATTATTGTACGGGACTCAATGCTAAAGAAGATAAAGATCTGTTCTTCCTTTTCCCCTTCACATGGCATTTAAGTGCATTATGGGGGGTTGCCAGGCTCTAGTTGTATCGTTTCTATATTACTGATACAGAGTCATAGACTCACAGACTCACAGAATCACAGACTGTGCTGAGCTGGAAGGGGCCCACAAAGATCAAGTCCAACTCATGACCCTGCGCTAGAACATCCTCAAGAGTCACACTGTATGCCCCAGAGTATTATCCAAACCCTTCTTGAACTCTGTCAGGCTTTGTGCTGTGACCACTGCCCTGGGGAACCCTTTCCAGTGCTCAGCCACCATCTGGGTGAAAAAAAATTTTCCTAATATCCAACCTAAACCTCTTCTGACCCAACTTCAGGCCATTCCCTTGGGTCCTGTTGCAGGTCACCACAGAGCAGAGATCAGTGCCTGCCCCTCTTCTTCCCCTCACAAGGAAGTTGTAACTGCAATGAGGGGTCCCCTCAGTCTCCTCCAGTCTGAACAGACCTCAGACACTCCTCACATGGCTTCCCCTCAAGGTCCTTCATTGCCCTCCTTTGAACTGTCTCCAATAGTTTAACATCTTATATTGTGGTGACCAAAACTGCTTGGGGCTCTTATATTTATATAACCTGGCTCTTTTGTCCACAATGGTCATGAGGTGTGTATTGTAAAGAACTAACAAGCCTACCTAGTTCTAAATCTAGTTGACTAAATATTGCTGAAATCGAGGTGAACAAAGGTGAACAAGCTGTTAAGGATTTACTACTTTCATCCCAGAAGGAAAAAGAATCTTTCTTAACCCAAGCAGATAGTCAGTCTCACCTCGAGTGTCTTGAGTTTGTAGCCCTGTAACATGTTGAGGGATCACAGTGTAACAATAAGTTGTGTTTCTTGTCAACCTCCAGCCATAATATAGCCTTAAACTGTGAAATGGAAGCCAAAACTGCACAACTACCACACTACTTTGTCTAGTCAGTGTGAATCAGTCATCTTGAGGAGGAACAGAAAGGCCTTTGTTGAGATGCCTCCCTTTTTTTCAAAGTCCTTCCCAGTCCATCCTTTGTAATCTACACCACTGGTCAAAGTGATTTTCCTTGTAATCAAGGACTGCTTCTATTCTGCAGAAAGACAACAGGTTTTTAAAACATTTTTCCTGACACCAAATTTTTCCACTTTAGTCAGAAACAGACATTTGAGTTGATGATATTATTAATATCTTCAGATTTAGGTCTTTAATATATCTGTAAGGGGTGAATGGAATGCTGTAAAATTGTCTGGTTCCATGAGTAGTCAAATTTTCAATGGAACAGTTATTGTAGCCTATCTGCACTACTATAGCTCTGCTGACATCAGTAGAATTTTTTACCTTCATGGAAAGAAGTAATGCAGTTATGAAACAAGCTAATATATTTATTCTGAATATTCACATCTCTTTCATGGCTGTCAGACTCTTATTGCTGAGTTTAGCCAAAATACTAGTAACAGCCAAATACATTTTAGAGCTATTTTTGTCTTTTTGTCTCATGTAAGTAAATGGGAAATAGGATGAAGCTGAACTTGTAAAAGATCTCATTAAACTGTAATTTTCATCCTCATTAAAGTTCAATTTATTTCCAGATCTTGAGGGAAAAATATCTTTTTGCATGTTTTGTCTGAATAGGAATCTGTGCAGGACTGAGAGACATAAGTCAAGGGAGTTTGCCATTAACTTTATTTTTCCTTTATTTTTCCTTAATCAGAACTTACTTCAAAACTGAGAAAATTAGCCAGATTTTTCCAATCATGTGTATAGCTCCTATCTTTCAGTATTCAATTTAACTTCTGAGATTTTTCTAGAGTCATAGAATATTCCAGTAAAAAGCATTTATAGTGGGTTGCTTTCTTAGTAAATCCTGAATAGTTGGGGAATTGATTTCTTTGATGAAGTGTCTTGTCTTGCCTTAAGCAACTTCAAAGATTTTAAAGTCTTTCTATTTCTTGTCCTCCTCTTGAAGTATTATATTAATAAAGTTTTCCTTTGACGTATTGAGAAACAAGTTATCTTTGCTCCTGACTAGATCCCTAGATGATTGTCTTATTCTTAAGAAAGAGTTAAAATAAAGATTTGTGTATATAATTTCAGCAACACTATTTGTGTTCATATGCTGTGTTTCTTTTTTACAGCATTTTCTTTTTGTGTCCTTTAGATTACAGTGTGGTAAACACTGAAAACCTCTGACAATTTTGTGACTTTCCTAAAAAGTCACACATGTTATGCAGCAGTACTAAAAACTACAGAAAAAGAAAGCTACTGGTTTTGAAAAAGGCAGTTTGATTCTTTATAGTGGTACCACTTTAGTGAAAAAGTCTGCAAGAAAATTAAAAAGCTCTGAATTTTCTCTTTGTTGTTCTGACTTGATACTTTTTCAAAGCCATAACTTGATCTGTGAGAAGTTCTCTGTGAGTAAATCTTACATTGAAGATGTACATCTTACATTCTAAGATATTTTCAACTCTTCAGTGCATTTCATTTGAATAAACTTGAATTGAGTATTGTATTAATTACAGAAGGTGGCTTATTTCTAAATACAGTGGTTAGCAATGAAAATTGCACAGTGTGCCATTGGTGCTGTGTGCCTGCTGACCAATATTTAATAATTAGCATATCTCTTAAATAGTAATTTCTTTTAGAAGGCAAATAAATTTAGTCCCCTTGCACAAAGTGCATTTTGCTAGTGAACAGAGGTAGCAAAATTGTAAAAAATGAATCATGGATATATCAGATGTCATTCCTCATTAGTCATTATTATTATGTGAAGGGCATGAGTTTTAAAATTCTTGTAATCTGGAAACATAATACAAAAAATTATTGGATAAAAAATATATTATTGCTTCCTGTTTATCTAATGAAAACGAAGCCATAGTTTCAGTTCTGAAGACTGTGTATGGTTTTTTTAAGACAGTAGATGTTTGGTTTATGACCAATTGCGATTCTGGTAAAGCTATCTTTCACCTGAACACTGATCATTACTCTACTTGCAGTAGAACCATTGTAGCAACTAATATGATGCTTTTTTTTTCATGAATATATTCTTTTCTTTTCCTTTTCAATGCTTGATGTTCTTCCCAGATCAAATGTTTCTTGTCACATATGTTTCAACCCTGAATCGCTGGATTAATCATATTTTAATCTGTCTGGCTGATAAAGGATCACTAAATATGCTAAGCATCTACTGGGAAACAGACACTTTTCAATCACAGTAGAGATATGAAACTCATTCCCATCCCCTCGTAAACCTGGCACAATTTTTTTCTACTGGCTTGTATTAGATTCTCATGAAAATGTGACTGTTCTGGTAGTAAACACACTGCAGAAGTGTCTTGTGTGAGAAAAGACTCACATGGGAGCCGTCCCCATGTCAAAGTCAGTTTCAGCCAGCTACAAAATAGACATGCTGCTGCCCAAAGCATAATCTATTAGCAACTCCGGTGGAATCTCTGTGATAACTTGTTTAAGAAAAGGTTAAAAATGTTGTGCAGCAACAGAGAGGAGTAAGAATAGGAGTGAAAGGGGTGCTCCAGATGCTGACTCCAGACAGTCCACTGAAGCCAATGGAGAAGACCATAGTGGAGCAGGTATCCTCACTTTGGGACTGTGGAAGACACCAGAATTGGTGGATGTGCTGCGCAGCCCATGGGGAGCCCATGAGAGAGCGGGAGTCTGGCAGGAACCATGGCCCATGCAGAGGAGTCCACACTGGAAAAGTTTTTCTGCAGGTCCTGTAATCCTGTGAGGAACCCATGTTGGAGCAGCCTACTCCTGAAGGAATGTACCAAGAGGAAAGGACCCATACTGGAGCAGTGCTTGAATAACCGTAGCGCAAAAGAAGGACTCACATTGGAGCACTTCATGAAGGAGAATCTTCTGTGGGAGGGACATCACACTGGAGTCAGGGAAGAGTGTGAGCAGGAAGAAGCATTGGAGACAAAATTAATTCCCCATCCCCCTGCACCACCTGGGAGGTGGGAGGTAGAAGTTTTGGGAATCAGGATAAGCCTGGAAGAAGGAAGTAGGTTGAGAGTGGTATTTTTGGGTTTGTTTTTGTTTCTTCCTATACAACTCTATTTTTAATTGCCAAAAACTAAATCAATTTCCCTAAAGATGAGTGTATTTTGCCTGAGACAGAAACTAATGAGTGATCTCCCTGTTTTTATCTTGGCCTATGATATTTTCTTCTTATTCCATCTCCCCATCCTGCTGATGACGGGAGTGAGGGGCTTGGTGAGCACCTGGTGACTAGCCAAGGTCAGCCCACCACATTGCAGCATGTTGTATAAAGTATATGTAGTACAGTGTTATAGAAAAGATACTTTGGCATTTTCTAAGTAATAGTGACATCAGAGAAATAAAAATTTGTGTTATAGATTAACATGGCTTACTGTCTATTTTCATTAGCTTTTTTAAAAACTG
This sequence comes from Polioptila caerulea, assembly GCA_013397295.1. Lineage (NCBI taxonomy): Eukaryota > Metazoa > Chordata > Aves > Passeriformes > Certhiidae > Polioptila > Polioptila caerulea. The sequence continues at coordinate 7,861 of VYXF01009739.1, forward strand.
CACTTAGAGAGCTGCAATTCCATATCTTTCCTAGTCTTTCTGTGAGTGGTGAGTTCATTTTATGCTACCTTGGAAAAGGTGGCAGCCATATGAAAAGTTTTATGTAATTTGTCTCTCCTTCTATTCTCTCATTTTTTAATCTCCCTCAAGTTCTTGAGCTATGAGTTGTTTCCCTTCATCCCATTACAACTGGGTCATTTTGCAGAACATTGGTGGCCATTCAAGGGCCCTTCACCCAGAGTTTCATGAGGTTTTTATGGGATAGGGGAAAATGACCTCAGAATTAGAGATGGGCTGCAGGAATATTCTTTGGAGTTTCAAAGAGTTTGGGATAGGCAGTGAGACCAAGCACACATTGTTATGTGCAGCAAGAAGACCCTGGGGGGGAGCTCTGGAGCTTACAGCAGGGCCTGCATTGTTAAGGAAATCCAGCCTCAGGTTCTTCAGGTTCAGCTCCATAGCAGTGAAGTTGCCTGTGAATGTATCCAATACATCTCACTGATTTCTGAGTGCCAAAGAGGGGGAGGTTTTGACATGAATATCTTGGTGCTTGTTGAAGTTTTCTAATGATTAATAATGGATTTTTTTTTAATTTAATGGTGTTTTTCAATATGCAGATTTCAGGACAAATCCATAAACTTAATTTAAGAAGGCCCAGAATACAAAACTCATGAATTGTTGCTTACATTTGCAGTGGGCAGCATGAAAAAAGCTTAAAATCCTGAAAGCATAACTCAATACTCCTAAATGAGTTCAGAGCTGTTAAATGTTTTAAACAGCAAGTGGCTAACTAGAATGAGAATAGAAATGTGAAATCATACAGATAAGACTTACAGGGTGAATACACTAGAATTAAGTGTTGGGGAAGATAGACTCTAAATTCAGTGAAGTTAATACAATTCTATTTCATGTATAAAGAGCAAAATACTCAAAGCAAATGCTACTTGTACTCTGTGAGGCATAGTGTTACCATTCCTCTTTGAGGGATTAGAGTCTTGAAAGCCTACCCTGAATTTTACAGCTCACATCCATTTCCAAATTAAAAACATATTAAGTGCAGTCTCTTTTGAGTCAGGGGCAACATAATACTCAGTGTGTTAATGTATTAATACAACACTCAGTGCCAGTAGTACTTCAGAAGTACAAAATAATATCGTGCAGAACTCCATATGCTGAGGCAGTCCAGACACCTCTAACCATGCACAAAATACTCCCTGGAAATGTAGTGCAGAAAATTAGTGTGTACTTGGGAGGTTGTCGAGATGTTATAGCTGTGCACTGTTTTTTCCCAGGTCAACCAACAGACAGAAGACACAGCCTTGAAAACGTGCTTAAAAAAAAGGAAAAAACCGTTGTCAGAAGCACCACTGGAATAATTTAACTTTAATATGCAAATTTTATGTGGAAATTTAGGTCTTCAAGATAGGGGGGAAGGGCCAATGTAGTTTGAAAAATTCACAAAAATGGTTACTATTTTTGATCTGAAGAAGCATCCAATATATAACATACTTTCAGCTAATGGAAAAGTTTGAGCTCCACAGAGCTTGTGGGTTGCTGTTCCCTGTGACATGTACATCCCTGATGTTCCATAGGATTTCTCCTTCTATGAGAGAGCTTGGCCTACTCCCATGGGAGAGTTAAGGACTAGCATTTCTCCTTAAGGATAGAATGCAGAAATAAAAACTGACTGACTGAAGCTGATGTGCTTACTAATTCTGTCTTCAAATGTGGGCTTTTATGAAGACACGATTTCTTGCAGAACAAATAAAATCTCTTCTGTGAAGGGTGGTGATTATTTCTCTTTCACTTCAGAGAAAGACTTTAGTAGCTCAAAAGCTCACAAAAAGCAGTAATAATCACCCTTCATAGATGAGATATCCTGGAGGTATAAAATGCACAGTTGTCACCTCTTTGAGTCTTCAGTTAAGGAGTTGACAAACAAAGAGAAAGTCTAAGATTTCCCGTCCACTTAGACACATTCTAACTCCTTTAAAATTTATTTTTCTTCTCTTCTTTTTTCTTGTAGCCTTTAAAGTGCACATCAGCAGAAGATTTCTCTGTTGTAGGAAAATGTGAGAGATAACCTCCATGGAACCTGATGTGAACCAACAGCTTCTAAATAGGTCTGCAGAAGGTCATTTTCTCACTGTATAAAGTCTATTTCTTCTCACTTTGGATTCTGTGGCAAGCATGCCACATGACCTGGCAATGTGCTCTTGCAGCCCAGAAAACCATTTGTACCCTGGGCTGCATCCAAACCAGCAGGGCCAGCAGGGCCAGGGAGAGGATTATGCGCTGAGGAGAGCCCACTCTCAGCACCACATCCAGCTCCAGGGTGCTCAGCACAGGAAGGACATGGACATGTTGGAGCAAGGCCAAGGGAGGACCACAAAAGAGACTAGAGGGATGGCACACTTCTGCAAGGAGAGGGCAATTGGAGCCTTGCATTTCCTAAATTTAAATAAATAATAGTAAAGAAAATTCTTATAAATTTATCATAAGGAAGTTTTCATATTTAATAATTGCAAGTTTTTGTGATAATATAATTTATCAACAATGTAATTTGTTTTCTATTTTTCTGTTAATTAAAAGCTAGTTTGGACCCTGAACTTAGATTAAACATGGAGTGTAGATGAAAACCTATGAATTTTTAATCTCCAAATTCTTGGACTGTTTTGTTTTAACCTTGAGTCAAGACATTTAACATTGGGGAATATTTTTAAAAGTTTTTTATTAGCATATAAACATTTAACTCTCCTTAAAAATGATCTTGTGACAATTAGTCTATATTTGTAGGGCACTTTGGAGATTTTCAGCACCAAGTACTAATTAAGTGCTATTATTTATATGCCTACTCTTATTTGAGTTTCCCCATTTTCTAAGCCTTTGAGGGAAGTATGTAAGATCAGAGGCTTTTTTAAGGACAATCTTAAGGAAAGACCTTAGGCAAGTTATGAAGACTGCATGATTTTAACAGCTAGATAATTCATCCTCTAAATTCTCTCCATTCATGACCACTGCTATCCCACTCTTTTCTCCATTATAGTGAGATTGATACAATTAAGGTGGAAGAGATGGGTAGTTCTGCATATTCTTTAAATTGCTTCACTTTTCAACAGCTTTTGTGGGTTGTTGATGTTCTTCTTGATTCAACTTTGAGAATTGAATTCAAAGCTGGTCAAATCTCAGAATTCTGCATGAAAATGCATGTTTTAATTTCAAAAGATGATCTTTCCTTTAAGAAATGTTTAAAAATAAGACACATCTCCTGAGAAATTTTTTAATAGAAATTAGTTTTGTTTAATTTTTGAGTTGCAAAATTGATTATATTTTCACTAATTCTTAACTAGTCTGTGACAGTATTATATACATTGTAAATGTAATAGCATTGTAAATGACTACTAATACACCACTGTATATTTAATAATTTAAACTATCTTTTATATAAATAGAAAAGAAATACACATACTTGCTACTTACTTTGAAATAAATAATCTTATTTTCTCCATTAAATGAATTTCTGTTTGTATTGAAAATTTAGACAGAAATTAAAATAAAACAACAGGGAAGTAAATATATCTGTCATAGTTTATCTTATATTATCTTCCAATGACTTTTCTATGTCAATGGAAATAGCCTAAATTAATTTCCCCCATCCCAAAGCCAAGACTATCAGCAGCTCTGATAATTTTGTTCTTTCCTGTAAAATACTACTCTGGGGAAAGAAGAAGCCTCTGGTTATATTATTTCAAAGTTAAATAAGCTTCCATCTATGGAAGATATAAAGTTTTCATGAGTATAGCTCCTTCTTTTACAATATGTGTAAAATAAGACCTGAGGAGGTTTTTGTAAAGCAAGAAGGAAACCAATGGATCTTGAGAAAGGATGGTTACCAGAGCAACCTATAAAACATTGTTTAGCACTATCAAGTAAGCATATAGCTTGTACTGCTGCTGATAATTGTTTTTACTTATAACCCAGAGGTTATTTTTGTGGAAATCTTGTAACGTGTTCTGGCATCTTGAAAAATATGTAACTTCTCAACAGCTACCAACAGCCAAGGAAGGGGATGTGATTGTGAGTGATTCAGAGTGTGATTTCTGAACTAGGAAATCTTTTCTTAAAAAAAATATAAGATTTTAAGACCTTTTAAATCATGAAAGACCAGTAAATGAAAGGAGAGAACATACGCCTCTTTGAAATAAAAATAAAATGTCTTTATTAGTTTGAAGGTTAGGTTTCTCAATACTTGAGTAGACTGGATCTTTATGATTTGCAATGTTTCTTCATTCTCAACTCAAATGCAGTCTTAGAAAGTACCTCAGGTATTCACTTCTTGTCCAACTTCTGGACAAAGAAGTGAACAGACCTAAAGCCATGAAGGTACTTAGAACACCTCTGTGTGGGCCTTATTCACCGAAACAGAAATGCTAACTGATTTAGCTAACAATCAGATCAAATTGTAGTATGTTGACATGATTCTTGTCTTAGCACTACACAAATCATTACAGTGCAAGATCTCTAACAACCCAAGTTTACAGCCATTTTTATTCTAACTTCACTAGTCAGCAACCAGCTGCTGAAGAAAAATATGGATGAAATCTTGCAATAAGCTATAATTTAGGCAAGTACTGTTAATACAATAGCCAGGCAGAACAGGAGGTAGATGCTATCATTTCTGAAAGCATTACCATAATATGTCCATGGTTATATCCCACTAATTGTTCTAGTTTTTTCATATCTGACCTGTGTGTTGTCCTTTTGGAAAGAACTCTTCTGCTGCTTGTCCTGCATCTGCTTGTGCATTCAGTGGGGACAAGTCCTCCCTTTGTTTTGCTAGTTGTATTTGGCCTCAGTCAGAGACAGCTTCTAAGTTAAATGGACATCTGGCTACTTTACTCTTCTTCAGACTTATCTGAAAGGAAACTCATTTAGCAGGTGCACACAAGCCATTGACATTTTATTGACCAATGAAAAAAAAAAAAAAGATGTCAGCCTAGACTGACAGGAGCACCCTTCTGAGCAAGAGCATTACATGCCTTATAAAACAGAAAATTGACAATCAGAGAACACAGTGTCTGAAGCCAGACACATATTTCTGGATGTGCTATTTCAGTTTTTTAAAACTACAGAGATTAGTATGTCAGAAATAGAAACCAAAGACAAAGATGTACGAGTACTGAGTTTCCCATTACTTCTGTACTCTGCTACAAAATATATTGGTCTGAAAAAAAAGTAAAAAAAAAAAGTCAGTAATCTAAATGAGGCATCTGCAGTTACAGTTTATAAATTTCAGGTATGCAATCTGCCTGTAAGACAGAATGTGTCCAGTTATTTATTAAATATGAGTAGGAATAGGACACCTGGGTTTGGCAAATAAAACTCTTTTAGAACTGTTAAAATAGGAAGAAGACAAAATTTAGAATAATGATGGGGTTTACATGATAAGTAGTAAAGGAAATACTGCCTTTAAATATGCAGGAAGCAGACTCTGACCATAGAAGGGATAGTTTTAGATGAAAACATTATTTCATGATGCACACTGATTTTGGTGTGTGAGTCAAAATTTAATAATAATCAGCAATAACTTTTTAAGCACATTAGATCAGATCCTGCTAACTGTTTTTAAATTCTAAGACATTCAGACTGCTATTCATACACTCAGCTATTTGATTCATCTAATGAAGAAAATCAGATCTTCTTGTAATAGGCACACATAGATACAGAGGAAATAAAGTAATCATAATGCTCTTCTAGGATGATGTAGAGACATCTACTATCAAAATCCTGCCTAATATTGCTCTCAACTCAGTGTCTAGAACAAATATTTTGAAAATTATGAGTTGATGAGAACATTTGGAGCTATGATTCATTCCTAAACACCAAATATTTGGAATTTTGCACAAATGTCTCCAGATGAGCTAAAGAGAGCAGAATGTTACATAAAACTTCATTGAGAGTTTAAAAGCATGACCTGCCATAGGAAAATGTTTGTGTTGGACTCTGAATAATCAAAGAATATCATAGAATCATAGATTGTTAAGGTTTTGGAATTGACCTTAAAAATAATCTAGTCTTTCTGTTTAGAGATAAATGTCATAGGCCTAGGAATACTTTCTCCTGGATGTAAGAATACAAAAAAAAAATTAATAGGAAACTGATTGTATCATTAAGAAGACATTTATTCCTTTCAGTTATCAGCTCAAAATGAGACTACAAGGAGCAAAGTAGTAGTAGATAAAGATGGTAAGAGTGTCCCTGTTGATGTCTCTTCCACACACAAAGGACTGAATGACATTCTCTGAAGTGAGTGCACACCTAAATTAGTCAGGACTTGATCTAAATTAAAGTAGTTCCAAGGTAAATATCTTGTATTTCTGTATGTATACACAAATGTCTCTATTTCTACTATTGACACCTCTACCACTAAATGCAAAGGAGAAAGGGAGCATGTAAGTTTAGTAGCCCTGTAAATGCACCAGACATTCATGAGATAACCTGGGACCAAATGTCCTTCATATGGCTCTCACTAGGCTGCACCAGAGGGAGTTATTCCTGAGTAGAGAGAACATGAGCTCCTCTGCTTCTTTTTTGGACCTGGAGGACAAAGCCTGGCTTTCTGGAACCAATACATTTGGCAGTGTAGTAGTCTGGTACACGTGTGGTATGCAGCCCCAGAAAAAAATTAAAGGACAAGTCAAATATCTTTAGGAATGCAGCATGATTTTTTGTAGGACACCTTGTGAATTGGGGCTTTGTGAAAAAAATGCAGTAACTTAAATTAATTGAAATGTACATATTGGGTCCAGACATCCAAATCTCAACTAATCAGCCTGGACTTCCTTCAAAGACAATGGAGAAAAAAAGGGACAGTTGTAGATAGTGTATTATAATTTGTTCTAATATCTCTTTAAAATGAAAAAAAATCACATCTTAGAAATGTTTATTTTTTGTTGACTGTAATTCAGAAATCTCCTATAAACATCTAGATAGTGAAAACACAAAATGTGTGAAAAATCACCTGGGAATAGATATGGAGAATGAATTTTGTCAGACAATAACTTGCTAGATCATTTTTCTAGATTACTGTTGAACTGTGATCCTGAAAATGAATCTTCCCCTGGAGATTTTAATGAGTGATGGCATAGTGGAGTGTCTGATGATGATCTTATTACCTGTACCACACTTGTATTTCCTGTAATTTGCACAAGTTCAGTTACCTTTTCATTTTGTCTCTACAGCAGACAGGAAATTTTAGAAAATTTGTCTGGAACACAGCTGATTTTATTTTTTTTCCCAAACCTACACTTGAAAATTCCTCAGAAATTTTCTGGAAGCACATGTAACTGAAACTAAAATCTGATCATTTCAGAATGACTGTAAGTCACTGAAAACTACCTTAATCTCTATCTGTGCTGTTATTTTAACGGTGTCTAGAACAACTGTACGCATAAAACATAATTATGGATTTCTTGGGACTAAGTTATTATGTTGCCACTTTGCTTTTTTGAGTGTCTTAGAGTCTCTTCTCAACTGTGCAGTATCTCATGTGCTTGAGTCTAGATTTTTTCACACATTAAGATAGTTGGTTCCATGACACTGCCAGGATCTTATATAAGTATCTTCACATTTTTAAGATTTTTCAAGTAGCTCCTAATTTTTTATTCATCTCTATACTACTTTATTTGACATGTAAATATTTTCATAAAATAAAATTATTACATTTTATTATGGCAAATTATTTCTGGTTGTTCATCGTGAAGTAAGTCTATTTATTTTTATTTATTATGTTTCATACCATACACAGCTCTGTAATTACTGACTGGTAAGGACTTATGAAGCTTCAAAGAGTTGAGTTTAGTATTTGCCACATTTTAAATTCTCTTACTTTGTCTATAACTAGCTGATTATATTTATTTGGTTTTGTTGGTTTATACACGTTCATCACTGACATCAATAAAAATCAATAAATTTATATGACGCATGACTTCATTTGAAATATTGCTCAGTCAGAAATTCATCTCTAAAGGGAAAGAGTGTGCTAATAACTAGTTCATGAATCCTAATACACTTTTTGGAATGCAGTATTTCTCATGGACCTTGTGCATTTCCATAAGGCTCAGAGTACATCTACAAGGAGAAAGCTGCACGCAGTGTATTGTAGGCAGAGAATTTGGCAATCAGTCTGGGTTCTTGGTAGCAGTACAGTTACATTCTTCAAACCTTACAGGGGGCTACAAAAGCCACTGAGAAGAAGACTAAATTAGCTTAAGTATCAACCTTGATACTGCTATAGCTATAGCAATGTCATAGGAAGTAGATATTGCTTGTACTCTTTGTAAAAGGTCATACAGAAAAGCAAAATGTGTAAAGTATTATGTGATAGATTATAAAAAACTTCATTTAGTGAAAAATTGTTAGTAGAAATATGATGTTAATAAGTTCATGTAATAGAGTAAGATTGACCATCTAAATTCTGTAAAGGAGTTATTGTCTTATTAACTTCATTAGGTTAAAAAATAGTATCTGAAAACAAAGCAAACACAGGCTGGTGAACTTTCAATTAAATATCATTGTTATTAGCTTTCCATACTTTTTTATTTCCAGTCTTCTAACTAATAGTCTATCTTTATTTTTTGTACCGAGGATCCTTAATTTCACAGTAAGCTGCCTCTGTTGAGAAAGACAGGTTGAGGCAAGGTGAGACTGTCAAATCCATGTTGTGTTATCTGCATGGAAGTAGAAAATCCAAGCAAAATCGTGTGTGATGGTATCCTGGATTGTCTTGCAAATGTGTCTACTGAATTAAAGGAGCTGAAAAATATTTCCTATTAAGCTGCAAAGAAGCAATTTAGGAGCTTAAGTTGCCTGTAATGTGCTTGTTTCTGTGAAGGCATGTCCTGTGCTGGATGTAAACTGTTCCTTGTTTTTCTCCAAGAAGCAGATGGCTGAAAGACAATTGTGGATCTGGATGTACCTCTGATAACTAGCTCAGTCTCTCCTTTTTTCTTGTCTTGTTCTCTTCAGTTCTGGTTCAGTTTTATTCTAGTTGACAAATTCATCTTACCTATTTCTTCACTCACTGAAAGATTATATGGTAGCTGCAGGGGATTTTTATATTTTTGAGGTTGAAAAATGTATTATTTACTTGGCACATATAGTAGAGAAAGAGTTTCATAAAGCCTGGTAAGAGAATCTGTCTTTTGCATCCATATCCAGTTGTATTAAGAGAAAGGATGCACTGAGGTAATTTTAAGGCTTTTGGCACATCAGCACATGGCAGGGCAAAATAAATGAATTTCTGTAGTCTCGAGTTCTTTATATCTACTTCCATATGCATTCCTGATTTGACACTCTTGCAAAACACAGCTCTCCAGAACATGAAATGTTAGGGCTTTCACTGGTTCTCTATTAGGGACATATTGATTTGTGTGTCAGATTACTTACATGGCAATCTGTGGGATAGTGTGACCTGCTATTTGTCAGACTCTTACAAAGTGATTGATAGCTAAAAATCTGAGTGTATAGAAGTGGTCTCTACAAGGTGTTGCTCCAAGAAATTCTGATATTGTACACATTTTTATATATCACCATACCATATAATTTCTCCATAGCAACTCAATTTATAACTCATTAAAATTCTACTTCAATGACATGTTTTTATAATGCTCAGCTTTTTAAAAAGACCAGGCTAACGTGCATGTTGTCTAGCAAGGCATACATGAGGCATTTATGAGCTATTCCCTCAATTTGGATTTAACATTAATACAATTAATCAATAATGTACCCCAAGCATGCATATTATGAACAGAAAAGATTATCAGAGAGACAAATAGGCATCAAGCAAATACAGTGAGCTTAAGTGTTTATCTTAAAACTATGTTGTAAGATTTTGGTACACTACTAATAGTGTCTTTACTTTCAAATAAATGTATTTTTTAAAACATATTTACAGTAAGATCAATAGACTATAAATAATTTGTTTATATAGGACAAGAAACCAAAGTTCTAGCATTTATATTCACCAATTTATTGATATTTTTTAATAAAACTTATAGTCAATTTTTTCAATTCCTGTTTTTTGAGTTTTAGGTTTTTTTTCATTAAGAGAGCAAACAGAAATTTTATAATCACTTGGTGGGCAATCTAAGTTGTCTGTATTTGACACTATACATTTTTAACAGTAGTTAAATTACTTCTCCCCATTTTTTAATCCATTCAATTCTCAGCCAGTCTAAAGCATAACTGCAAGAGAAAATTTTAAACCAAAAAATTTCATAAGAAAACATTTGGGAAATTATGTAATAAAGGGAAGAGATAAAGTATCTTTATATTATTGTAGCTACGTCTTGTTTTTTCTCACATAGCCATTATATCAGTAATTATACATGTAGGAGGCTGCATGAATTTGGTACACAAATGTTTAGACAAGAACAAATGATGTGGAATAATTGTTGTTCATAATGTAAAAATAATAGTGTTGAAATGGAAGGATAGTGGGGGGCAGTCAAAATATCAGTCTCATTTCTTATTCATCACTGTGAAAAATTAATTTGCTTAGAAATGGTTTGTGTGATGAGTAAAAGGTAAACATAGAAGTTTTGCATCCAGGAGCAAGAACTATGGTTGCAGCACGTGAAACAAAATCCTATCTAATATCCGCCTGACAAAGTATTGTGGAGATTATCATAAAGAAGAAGAATGTGGAACTTGGAAAATAAAATAGTTCTATTTTAACAATGTTTAGTGAATTCTAAATGGAGAACTAGAATAAGGTGTTTAAAGGGGATTCAGTAGGAAATGAAGGAGGTAAAGCAGTGACAATGAGGAAAATCTGCAAGTTTTCAAAGCAAAACCCTGAAACTGTAAACATGACTTCTCTCAGGGAGAAATGCTGACAAGAAAATGCAAGAATATCCTGCAGACTCCCAAACAAGGAGCAGATGATTGACAAAATATATGCGAGCAGAGGGATAGGAGTGAAGAATCATACATACAAGCCTTAGATAATCAAATCAACTCTAGCTTTTAAATGTTGATAAAAGATAATAATATTTTCTATTTTACCATTTCTGTGCTACAGTTGCATAAGCACTCTAAGAAACTGAAGAGCAGTTCTCTTAAGAAAACAAAATGTTCTTCTGACTTTCCAATTTAATGAAATCTGGTACTGAAAGTCACTTAGTACAGAAATTAAAAAAAAAAAAAAAATCTATGTGCAAGTAGACACGCTTTCTCACTTTCTGTTCATAGAATACTATGAACAAATTACATGCTCATGGAGATCAGTGAATACTGCAGTCTGCCATCTCTGTATCCTACAAATATGCTGATGACATGGTGCTGTGCTTGCAGCAATCCCATATATAAAGTGTCACTTTCTTACCTGAAAGCAAGAAATGGTATACATACATGGTATGAATGAATCTTAATTTATTCAGGAAATAAAGAAATCAAACTATATCTGAAATTCTACCATATTCAGATTGCACTTCACATGAATCGTGTATTGCCACTAAGTGTTCAACATGAGGCTGATCTACTAGGGTGACATCTCAGATGAGATCAAAGTTTTTATGCTGCCTGAAAAAATTCAAATTCCTCATATTTCCTGTTGGATCAGGTAGTTAGTATTGTACAGGGTTTTTTTGGATGTTCAATATTAGAAGCATTCAATATTGTTCCAGCTGAATCTCTACAGAGAAGAGCTCAAGACTAATTCAGAGATAGGAAACACAAGGATAAATAGTATTTTGTTGACAGAGTTACTAAGTATGCACATGAAAAGGGGAATAAAGCTTCACTGGCTGATCCTAGGATTGTTCACATGTTTGGTTTGTGCAAATTACCAGAGCAGGGACAAGCACTCAAAATGAATCTGTAAGTAGTAGATTACTGCACTATATATCCTTCTGTTTGCCTAATGTTTTGTTCCTCTGTTCATCCAGATATGTAACAGATTTTTAGAAAATAAATGCTTCACATTTTGGCATATTCAAGAAGATGTATTTTGGATGTTTTTTTTATTCCCTTGTCCACTATTAAAATGTTTAGGCTAGACTGAATTTAAGAAAAATTTATTTTGGTTCTAAGCACACAGAAGTCTTTAAGAAAAAGGTAACATGAAACAATTACTATCAGTTGTTTTTAGTGCTAATGACTTCAATGTCACCTTCTGACGATGAGAGGATAAATGTGAGCCCACCACACCTACATTGCTAGAACTAAGCAAGCAGGAAACACAGGGTACTATGGTGATTCTGTGACTTTATTTCGGTGTTGAGTGTTGGATTTATTGCAGTAATCAGCAAAAGAATATATTTTTGTTAAATTACTCAAGATTATTCTTTTATGATATGAAGGAATTGTTTCAATGAAAAAAAAACAGTCCTCGTCTTAGGCAGCACCATGCTTTAGTTTGTTCTAACCAGTTAGGGAATTCACATCATAATTTCCTTATTTACACTTGAGTCAGAATCTTGATAATTCCAGAATAGGACAGAACCTGTTAGTCTTGGCAAGTGTCAGTTTCTCAGTACTTATTTCTTCTAAGGATATAGAATGGGTCAGGGAAACAAAGCAAACAAAAAAAAAATTCTATCACATATTTGGCACAAAATTTAGTCTTGGTAAAACAAGACAAAAAGACATTTTTTGAGAAATTCTACTAANGACAAAAAGACATTTTTTGAGATATTCTACTAAAAGGCAAGACTGATTTGGGGACACAGCCTGGGATTTTGGAGCTGTCAGCTTGCCTTTGAGCAATGTGGTTTATGAAATCTCTACTGTGTGAGGGCTACAGACTTCAGTTCAATAGAGCATCTGGGTTCTCCCAGGTATGATATGGCTCAAAGCATTTCTGTAAGACCTGTCTTTGTGACAATTAATGGGTTCAGCTCTTCACAGAATCTTCTTGTTAAAGAAATCATGTAGAGCCCAAAATTTCTTTCTTTTCTGAGAGACTGAATATCTTTTACGGAGACTTTCTTTACACTTTAAATCAAGGTTGTAATTTGCTTGGTGATTAATTTTTTTTTCTTGAACTGATGGGGAAACTAAAAGTGTTCAGCTGCCCAAATGTTCTGCTGCAGTTGCCCTGTCAATAACAAAGAGATGAGTACAACTACTATTTTTTTCTAGATTAATGAAAAAAAAACCCACAAAAAATGTTATATACATATATAACATTTATATAAGATATATAACCCTTTATATATCTTATTTATATAAGATATATAAAGGGTTTTCTGCATTGGCCATCAAAATCAGAAGTCAATTTTTTAACATTATTAAGGCATTTTGAATCATAGCTATTATATATCATGTTTGTTTCAATATCAGTAAGTAGTATAAAAATGTGTAAGATGATTTTTAAATGTGCTTTCAGTCAACATTCTAATAGCATAGTATTAAGATTCAGGATTGCACGTACTTTTTTAGTACAGAGGTGTTAACACAGCCTCTTCATTTTTTATGCATTTTTGCAAATACAAATCTTTGCATATGATCCAGTGTTGTCCCATAAAGTCTAAGACAAAATAAAAAGAGGAACAAAAGAAAAAAACTGCAGACATAGAACTGTCTCAAGAGAATTATCAAGCTATGAGAGAAAGGCATGAGTTTATAGGTAGTGTAGAACTAAATCAGGTTTTTTATAGTCCTTCAAAGAATTGACCACAGCTCTAGCACCACAGGGAAGCCTGTGGAAGCAGTGATGCACCTTCTGCTCAAAAGGCAGAAAACTAGCCCAAATACCATAAATGCAACTTACTGCTTTAACACAGCCAGCTGACTTTAGCACCTTAAGCGGACAGAAGACTGAGAGGGAAGGAAAAGGGGACATTGTGCATTCTACAACGTCACAGGGATGTTACTGCTACAAAATCAGCAAAGAGGAGTTGTGACTGCAGGAGTATTTTCACCATCACTTGTGAGAGATTGTATCCTGGGACAGGAGACACTGAAGACAGTATGAACTTCACAGGAACTGCAATGAAAGTAGAATTAATTCTTTTTATGTCCCTAGAATTCATATCTCTACACAAGACAGTTGAGGAAAGTACTTGTGTTGACAGTTTTTTGCAACAAGGATGAAGTATTTTTTTAATCTACCATGGTCTTGATGGTACTCATTAAAAACAAAGAGCTGATTAGTAGATGAGCTTATGAATACAAAATTATGCCACCTGTTATGCTTATTTTCCAAGGCAACTATTCCAGCAAATGCTGCATATTCATTTGTCCACCTTTTCAGACTGTATTAGGAGTGTTATAATCTATTTATAAAGAAGACTGGCCTTAATGACAGAAATAAAAGTGAGAAGGAAAGACACTCAGCACTACAGAAGTTTGGACATATGCTAATTTCTTGTATGGAACTGCTTTGAAAGATAAGAATTTGTATAACGTGTGAATTCCATAATACAAAAGTGAAAATACTTAAGGCTTTATTTAAACAATTTTATTCATAGCCTCTGATAAATTGAAAAGATTTATGATCATGCAGGATTATATGTTACAAGGCAGGAAAAAAAAAGAAACTTTTAGGAAGAAAAGGTAAAGTCCTATACCAACTATCATAGAAAGAAATACTCCACTACAGTCTCAATCAAATCAATCTGTAGATCACAAGTTTAGGTTGTTTGGTTCTGTGGGTATAACTGCACTGACGATCTAAAATCTTAGGAAAAAATTATAAGAGTTGTCAGACTCCGCAGAATCACTGGAAACTGTTGAGAAGATTGCAAAAAATAGATTTTTCCACTTGTCTAAAAATAGTTAAATCATAGACAAGAATGTGTAGTAATAAAATATGTTTTATTTAACAAGATGAACTGTGTGACAGTTACTTTGAAGGATGTTTCTATATCTCCTCCAACTTGTTCTAAAAAACTAGGTGTATATAATCTCACCTAAGGTAAAACTTTGTTAACAGTCTGTATCTTTAACTTGAAAGTTCCCAGTTGAATTTCCAGGTGTAGGCATTATGGTAAGCATGATGGAAGCATTTCTTTGAACTGGAAAGAATGTTCTTTGAATTGGGTAAGTTTTCAATTCCCCAGCATCTTCGGACCATAATCACTGTCTTGGACACCGCCTTCAAGTGACAGTGGCAGATCCACAATCATGTGATGATGAAAAATGAAGGTACAATCTCTCATATGCAGACTTTTTGTGTTAGCTCTAATTTTTATGTTAGTGCTCAATTTTAACAGGGCAAGAAAGGAACACTCTGTTACAAATTTTTTATTCAAGAGATAGTCACACACCAAAAAATCCCCAACCTGCTAAAGTGGTACTGTACAAATAACTAATCATATCCAGAAATTATATTTAGATACCATTTTAAATTATATTTAGCTATAATTAGAATATTTATAGTTGAATGTAAAGCCATCAGTATTACTGTTAAACAGCTCTCTCTTTATTGTCAGTTGTTCCTTGAGGTACAATAAAGTTAAGTATAAAGATCAGGAAACGTAGAGCTTTGTAGTGGAGTTTAAAATTCTTCTTTCCTCCTCCTCCTTTAAACATTTCACTGGCTAAATTTTATATCAAGAATCAAAATTATAAGATATATTCAATATACAAAGTGACATATTCTAAGATAACATAATTTACTTTTCAGCTTATCAGACTACTTTTCATCCTTCGACCATGCTAATTTACATTTTCTATTCAGATTTCTTACTACTTTTCTACTTCAGGTAATAGACATTAACAAAGAGTTTAAATATGAAATGTTTATCTTACAAGCATATTCCAAGTTCATATGAACAAAAGATATGCAACAAACACAATATTTATTTCCAGATTTTAAAGGAAGAAATAGAAGAGTTAAAGGAGCAGACCTGCAGTTTCACTGTGGGTTTAGAAGAGGTGGGGGGTTCCCTCAATATTGGGAAAGGATTAGGAAAAAAAAACTTTAAAAAAATGAAAAAGAAAAAAAGCTTTAAGCTGAAAACTTGAGAACTATGATCAACCAAACAGTTTGCACAAAACATGCTTTGCCAGAATCTCCATTAGTGCTCTAAAAGGATCAACATTACTCATCTCTGGAAACTCATGGAAAACTCTAACCATCATTTTGCAGTAGAATTATCAGAAGTTGTTAATGGAAGACAGATGTCTATTAAAAAAATTTTTATAGCTTTTATTCACACTGAAAGTGAACACTGAGAAAGAAATGCAAAAATCATTTACATCAGAGTATGAAACCAGGTGAGAAAATAAAAAAAAAATGTTGGCCTTGAAAGAAAATGTTACAAAGGAATGAAAAAGAACCTTAGAAAAATCATTAATAGGGAAATTAATTAACTTTGTTACTCTCATAAGAATGTTACATTCTGTGTTGTTTCAATGGGTGGGTTACCAAGGAATATTTGATGATGAGAAAACGGAAAGGAAAATCGTAGAAACAGAAAAATATATCTAGTTTGAAGTATCCAAATTGCTAGTCTTTGATGGAATATAAT
>VYXF01009739.1:24373-106256 GCA_013397295.1 Polioptila caerulea
AAAAAAAAAAAAGAAACTGTCACTGTGGCCAGACATGAAGAGATAGAAAATTATATTAGTTCAGTTCATTAAGTTTTGTATCCAAAATGAAGCAACTGGCAAGAATACTGCAAAAGACAACATTCTCATATTAGAAATGTTAGATAAATATATGCCAAAGATGCTGAATTTCTGAAATTTTCTTTTTTGATTCTTGAATAATAATCGTGTCTTGTGTGTATACCTAATTGTGTAGCTACACTGCAATTAGCCTACTGCAGGACAGAAATTTGAGAAACTGAGCATTAAAAAACCTCATCAAACCCCCCCCACAAAAACAGATCTACTCTTTAATTTCCTTCTCCTAGTTACAAAGATAAGCTGTGGAGACATTTTTCAATACTCCTCTCTCTTTAGTGAAGACTCTTGGGAACGGGATGTTGTAACCTCTCATGCCTCTCTGTGAATTGGGATACTCTGACTAAAGTTGTCACCTAGAATTTCCTTCAGAGGTTTGGAATTTGCCTTACCAATATCCTAACAGTGCTGGGCAGGTTAGTATGGAAGAATTATGTTCTCTCTCTGACATCTCTTTCTGGTGTGGTAGTCATTGTGGTAGCCAATAAAATACACCAGAGACACGTTTCCCATCATACCCCAGAAATAGAATGTCTGTAAATACACTAGACACTGCAAACTGGAAACATCAATACCTGACAGGTACAGCCATGTGGAGCCATGTCTCACAGGTGACAAAAGAAACTGTCATTGGTTGGGGTTAACTTGGCCATAGAGAACAGATTATACATTTCAAATGGAATGTCTTCAGAGGACTGGAAGCAAATTAAAGCTCAGTATTTACCCCTATAATGAAAATATGTTTGCTCAAGATAAAATTTCGCAGTGTGTGGGCACATCACACATATATATAAAGTGAGTAAAAAGATTTATCTCGCTGTTGGTTTCCAAAAAACATGGTAACATTGAGTTTGAGATGAATGAATATACTTTTTAGGACTAAAGCATGACCTGATGAGTATCCAAAATACTAATTTAGAAAATTCTTGCTGGTTCTAAAAACATAGTCTATATGCCCTTCCATGAAGAAAAAACTGGCAAACTGGTGAGCTCTAAGGGTAATTTTTAGGTTTAGATTTCTTAATTCCTGCTGCTTCAGTTGAAGCTAACTTCTTATGAACATATCATAAGTCAACCAAAGGTTTAATAATTATGCTATACAGTAGAATATATTTAGCTATATTGTAGAAATAGCTAAAATTTTTCAAAATTCAATATATAACATCTGTATATCTTTAATTAAGTTTTATTAGAAATCCTATTAATTATATAAGTAAATGAAAAGTTAACATTCTTTATCAATATCTCACCATAACAATGCTTATTATGTGGTTAATTTTGTCTAATATGCCTCTGGTTCTAAAATGTTGTTTAGGAAAAATACACACACACACACACATATACATATATATATAAATGTAACACTCATTCTAATGCCAAAGGAAACTGTACTTAGTATTTTGAAAAATAAATTCCTTCCCATTTGGTTTGTGCTGTGATTCAAAAAAGATAATCAGTTTTTGAATGAACTGTTTAGAAAGATTTGGTTTGTTTTATTTTTTAAGTCTTATTATAAAAGATAGTTTTTAATTTTTGCTATTATAGAGGCAAGGGAAAAAAAGAATGATCTTCTATTATTTGCTAACAGTGAATGCCTCAGATGTAAAGCACTAAGGAGTCTCTTAAAGAGTTGTAAATCAATTCTGATATGATTTAATTTTCTAATGCAAAGAATACACTAAAAATACCAGAACATTGTAAGAATAGTGGAAAAAAAATAAAAATATCTGCATAATAGAACATGATTTTAATTTTCCTGTAGTGTCATTAAATCCATTGGATTTTAAATACAAAATACTATTCATTTAAAAATTGTCTGCATAAAGAAGTTAACAAGAAGTAAACAACTCTCTTTGAATTATAGACCTGGTATCAAGAAAGATCCAGACAGATGCTAAGGTGACATTGTAATTGGGTGTGGGACCAGACCCTTGTTTGCTTTTGTTTTAATTTATTTATGGTAAGGCAGTATTAGTCCAAACTCCATTATTTTCCTTGTATAAGGACAGCCTAAAACTATATTATTCTTCTAGGAAACAGATGCAGGAATTTTTTTAAACCACTGAGTCTAAGGAATGAAAGTAACAGCTGTGCTGCCTTCTTATTTAGCTTTTTTTTCCCTTTAATTACAGACAATACTTGTTTAAAGTGAAGATGTAACCTGAAGTATAATATAATTTGATTAATTTCAGGTGTATTTTGCGTATTGCATCATTGTAAAAAGCACTTCAATATATGGTAATGAATTTTATTTAAAAATGCATTGAACATTTGACAGAAATCATTATATGCAATTAATTTAATCTGAATAGAAGAAAAAAAGAGCTAGAAAAAAGAAAAAAAAAAAATCTGGAAAAGTACACCAAAAATTCTATGCCACTGGTACAGAAAATTATTATAAATTTTAAAGTTTCAGAATAAGCACGCCTAAATCTCAATAATCTCCTCCTGTAACGGTAATTTTTGTGACCCTATATGGAGTTGGCTACATTTTCTAGAGATTTACTGAAATGTCATCATACCATTATATACCTTTTTGTTATCCCTTGTCCCCTTTTCGACTGCTTTGAAACTGAGCAGTCACAACAAACTGAATTTTTCCTAGTTACTTTATTCAGTGAATATTAAATCAAGTGTTTTGGATATTATTCTTCCTCCCTTATGATCAGCTATTTTGCTGCAAAACAAAGCAAAAGAATGAGGATATTACAGAAGAAGTTTCTATCTAATTAAAATGTTTAGTCTTATTAAGAAGAAAAGTAATGACAGGCATGTTAATTGAAAGAAATCTATGATCTTCTTCACGTAGGCTGGTGAATTTTGTCTATAGTAGAAAAATAAATATGTCCGGAAGATTTACTATTCTCTAGCATTTAGATCTACTGGCACGCACTGGCCTGTGTCTGCATGATTAATTGCTTTAACTCCCCCAGAAATGACACTTGTATGCAGAGTGCATATTGAGGATGATCCTTTGTCTTTGCTATATCCTGTGAGCCCAGAACAGGTCTGTGAGAATGCCTTTTGACCCCTTGCAAAAATCAAGCCAGAGACCCTTCTAACAATACAAGAGCCTGGATAGTTGAGTTTCAGCATCAAGGAACACTATTCAGTTCACTAGTTTAGAGCAGCTGATAACTACAACTAAAGGACAAGTTCTGCTCTCTTAGGTTTAGCTGCGGGAAACTTGACTTTAGTAGGACATATAATGGTTTTCTTTGTGTAATCGTGAAGGGTTTGCATGTTCCTCAAAAACCATCACATCAGCACAGGAGAAGAGGCCAGAGCCTTGTCTCATCCTGTTTACAACAATGTAATGAATCTCTCAAGGCAAGCTATGGAGAAATATTCTCACTTTAACAAAAGCCAAAGGAAATCAGTAGGACTTTTACTGTTTACATGTTCTATTCAAGTTAATAGAGGAAGAAACTAAGGTTTAGGGTATAGCTCACCCAGGTTAAATAGACATCTACTTCTGAATAGTTATGTTATTTTCCTGTTTTAGCTAGCAGAAAGAGTTGTTACAGACTGGGCTCTGTATCATCCTCAAAAAGGCATTTAAATAGGTTATATGAGTCATATTCTAAAATTGTCAACACATACCCCATTGACTATGAAGGTAGCTGAAGTTTCTGGTTCAGCAGACTCTTTTTAGGTAACCTGAATTCCCACCTTTCCTTCATGCCAATGCCTTGTCTGAGCTTTCATGAAAGAGAGCCTACATTTCATCTCTGCATGCTTTTTTAAACTGTCAGAGCAGAAGACTGATACTGTCAGAGCTTTTTGTGTTTTGTTTTTCAGCCTTGTTTTATTAATGCAAAGAGCATCTACATTCAGGGTTGCAATGGAAAACAATGTAAATCAGACTTATCATAGTCTGCTTAAATGAAGCAAGAAAATTAAAAACTATCCAATAGATCCAAATAAAATTTGAAATGACTGCTTAAATTTTGCTTTATTGTAATTTTTATTCTTTATATTTTAAGCAGGAACATGTATCTTATTTTACTGTCAAACAACTTGTAGTTCCATTAACAAGTATTGCCACAAACAGCAAATTTAGTTATTAAAATGCAACATGAACATTCAAAGACAATTATAATCTAAAAACTAGAAAGAAAGCAAGAATTGAAATTTTATTCTGCTTATTATATAAGCATGATTAGATAACAGAATATACCAGTAAACTATCCTCAGCATTATTGGTTTGTTCAGTTTCCCTGTACTACCTTTTAATCTCAAAACAGATAGTTTGAGTTGTTCAAATTTTAGAAAGAGGAAAAAAAAGTAGATTTAGAACCGCATAAAATTTTTCAACCTGACGTTTTTTCTGCCTTTTTTTTCTGTTGGTGAGGTATTTTGCGGAAGCGGGGGGGAGGGTTGGGGTTTTTTTTGTTTTTTGGGTTTTGTTTTGGGTTTTTTTGCTTTGTTTTGTTTTGGGCTGTTGTTGTTGGTGGGTTTGGGTGGAGGGGAGGCTTGTGTGTGTTTTGGGTTTTATTTTTCCTGATTTTTTTATCTGATGGTTTTGATGTTTTATCTGAGAGTTTAAGCTAGAAACTCTGAAAGAACAAAAAATTAGGCTCATGCAAATAATAGAACTTTATTTGATACAGAGCTAGGAAATTATCTTAGATACTAAGAATTGCCTGTTTTCCTCAGTTTTTTTGTTTGCCTCTTACCATTCATTATTACATGTCTTCTTAAGTATTTCTGGTTAGTTCTTATCAGCTTTAATTCAATACCAGAAGTTAGGACTTACCTTGGAGAATGCAAAAAATGTTAAAAAAACAACCTCAATCTCATGAACTCAATATAATGTATAGGAAGTGGGAAGCAATCTTCTGCCAGAGGTTTTGGGTAAACATCAGAGAAATGGCCATGTCACTTGAAAGCACTTCACTCAGGTGGCCTGAACTCAATCCTAAATTCCCCAGTAGCCTCCTGGGTTGTCTTGGGACAGCATTTGACATTCCTAATTATGTCTACACTTCCTATCTTCAACAGCTTTAGATATATTCCCAAGGAAATGTTTCTTGGCTTTCTGTGTTTTGAAACACTTCTGAGCCATAATCAGAGCACAAAGGAGGCACCTGTTTGAGTTTGTGCTCCAGAGGTCATGCTGCAGTCACGAGTGGCCTTTCCATAACGAGTCTTAGGACCCTTAAAAGTATGAGAAGGATGCACAATGGGGTTCACACTATGCTGTCATGCTGATAAAGCAGAAGATTAAACTCTCTTTCATTTACGGAGCATGTGCCTATGATTCATGTGCAGCAGGATAATCCCCTCCATACTGTGAAGGAATCATGTTCCACATAATCAAAAATACTGTGAGCCTATTGATTAATAGAACTAGAGCTTTCCCTATACATATAGACTAACAAGCAGAGAGCTGGTCACCAACCTCAGCAACACCCCTTGTTCCCTGATGTTGTGGCTCTGAGAGACAGGGTACCTCACTTTCTCTGCAAACCTTATTCCACTGACAGCATTGTGTTGAGGCCTGGGCTACCCAGTGCTGCAGACTTTCCTAGCCAGGAGTAATGTCATAATATCACAGTCACATTACATTTTGAAGGGTAGTGAAGTGCAAAACTTATATGTATTTCTGAAATCTTTGGTATCTGCTCATTCAGTGTTTAATTGTAGGCAGTACAGATGAAAAAAGGAGAAAAGTCTAACCATCTCTACCTGGATATGGACACTCTCTCTGCTGCACAGCCTATGACTTTACTGCCTTCTCACACAATTGCCCCACACTTCCTATCCCCTGCATGCAGTGTCCACAAATTGAAATGCTAAGGAAAACCTGATAATCATATGATTTTTTTTTCAATAGGAAACTTTGAACTTCCAATCCATGATGACACAGAAAATTCTGGAGTATGCTAGGTACAATTGTTAAATGTTTGTGCTGAAAGGAAAAAATGAAAAGTGCATTGGAGGATCTGCTATGCACACACCTATAAAGAAAAATTGATTAGCTTATGACAGCTTTGACTGAAGTGACTATAAAATGGCAAAAATTAAGTTTGAGGAACTGCAGTAAGACCAGCTGAAGACCGGAGATCCCAGATTTTAAATGAGCAGGTTTTGACTTGTTTGCCTGGAAGTCTTGCCATCTTGTTCTTGGAAGCAGCTAGAGCAGGGCTCCTCCCCAGGGAAGGTGACTTGGGGGCCTCAGGTGACCTAGTACTGCCCAGGCAGGATGCTGCACTGCTGAAAGAGAGCACAGTCTGAGCAGGGCGAGCAGAACAGGAATAATGATAACAAGAGATACTTTCAATGCTCCAGTGATGATGGGAGAAGCTGATGTAGTCAGTGAGGTCCAAAACAAAATGGTGGCAAAGAAAAATGACAATTCATCAACAGCTGGACACAGGTTTTCTTATGGCATAGTTTCATGTGTCCATGCAAGCAGGGGACTGGCTAGCTAAGCAGCTCTGCAGAAAGAGACTGCTGACTGAATCACCAGTACATCTTGCAGAGATGAAGGCTAATTGAATATTGGACTGCATTATAGGATTACTGCCAGCAGGATAGAGGAATTTTTTTTCTTTTCTGCTTACCAGCTGAAAGTCTTCATCTTGGATATTGTATCACTTATGGGCTCCCTTCTTAAAGAAAAATATCGATAATTTGGAGAGAGTGGGTAGAGAAGTTAACCTTAAGGAAAAAAATGCTAAAGCAGGATCTAATTGCTCTTTTCCAGTATCTAATGGGTGATTTTAGAGAAAGCAATGCTTAACTATTTTCAGGTAGAAATTAAAAAAGCAACTGGTGCAACTAGTTACAAAACCAGAAATTCTGACTGGAGAAAAAGTTGTTAAACACTGCAACAGATTGCCCCAGAAGGTTGTGGAATCTGTCCTCAGAGATATTTAAAACTTGATTGATTATAGCTCTGAGAAAAATTTAAACCTGATTTAATTTTTAATTTAACTATGCCTCGACTATCTGACTTCCAGAGGTCACTTCTAAACAGTTGCCTGGTCTTGGAGCAAGGCAAATAGCTGGGAGCAGATTGATGAAACCCACATAGAGCTGTCTCACATCCAAGCCAAGTTTTAGTTAATTTATGAGTACACATAAGAAAGCAAATCCAGATATGCCATGCACATGCTGTGGGTAACTCACAACACTTGTAGGTCAATGCACTCAATCCCAGCCAGGGTCTGCCATGTACCCACTCAGTTCTCTTACCTCTGTCACAGTCCTGCCCAGTAACACGTAGTCTTGGCTTACATACAATATCCACCATCCAGGAAGACTAAAAATGTTGCTATCCTCCTCTTTATGGTTCCTGGGATGTATCACTTTTAATAGGGCCAGACCAGAGAAGATTTGGCACTCTCTGCATGCTAAGAGTATCTCTGGCCACTGTGTAATCATTACTGAAAGTCAGGTACTGGGCCAGCTAGAAGATTTTGCTGGCTCCCTCAGGGAAGTTCTGGTAAAATAATGCTATTAAGGTTGGTGTCTGCTGCCCACCTCATATTCTCTTGATCTGTGTACATACCTGTAAAATTATAAAATAACTGTCTTGCCAGATTCACCTGGAAATTCTGAGGAATGCAAGGCTTTGCTGACATTTCTAAAAATTAATTAATGGAAAATATACTCCCCAAGCACATTTTGTCCTGGGGTTAGTTTAGTTTAGGTATATCTGCACACTAAAGCAACTATTTACTTTATGTACCATAGTCATGTCTGAAAAAATGAAGTTTATCAGTTTCTCATAGGCTTTCTTGAACACCTGCTCCAAAAAAGACCCTGAGAAATCAGAAACTCAAGCACTAAAAATACCTTCGGAACTTGCCTCTAGGCCAGCTACAGTTTGTGAGTAAAAATTTGGCTGTACTAATTTTGGGACCTAAGGGAGGTAGAATGGAACTTCATTTTCTTTTTGAAAGGGGATTGTCTTGAATAGCTACAGAGATGGTATTTACCCTGCCTTCTATGTTATTCCTGCTGCTTTTTCCTATATGGAGGTATTTAGAAATCTTCCAAGAGAATCTGTCTTTAGGATAAGTTTTGTTAAGATTTCTGTCCTGAATAGTTAGCATTGTGTCCCAGAGGTTCCTGAGATATGTCATCTGCCTAGTGCAAAAGACATGTAGGGGAAAACCCAGACACTCACTCAAATGGGAAAAATCTCTGAAGATAACTTATGGGAGTTTGCTTAGGAAAAGATGTATTTAGCTGGGAGAAGTGCTGGAGTTGAACAGAATGTAAGTGGGCATTAAAAAAATCTACGTGCAGTGAAAATAAAATTGGAAGGTTCACTCTAAATCCAGCAGCAG
This sequence comes from Polioptila caerulea, assembly GCA_013397295.1. Lineage (NCBI taxonomy): Eukaryota > Metazoa > Chordata > Aves > Passeriformes > Certhiidae > Polioptila > Polioptila caerulea. The sequence goes on from VYXF01009739.1 coordinate 32,794, forward strand.
TGGCATGGCCTCATTTGGTCATCTGTGCCTTCAGGCATGCCTAATTTTCATGTTTTAAGGAAAAAAAACCCTTCTTTAAAGAAAAAAAATCCTTTTTTCCCCTTCCCTCATGTATATTCCTTTAATGAATTATTTTGGTTTTGTTGTTTTTTGGTTTTTTTCACCACAGAAAATATGTAGGAGTTTGAAATTAAATTATCCCAGAATGCAACTCTGAACTGTGCACTGGAAGAAATTCCTTCTGACTCCACTGCAGTGAACAACTTGTGCCAGAGGCACACTATCTAATTTCCATACACTTTCTTGACTAGTATTGTGGGGAGGGAAAAGGTAATGTGTGATCAACTAAAATATGAAACAATAAAACAAATTAACTGCATGAAGTAAGAGGAGGAAAAATGAGATGGGAGTTGTTTTAGTGAAATGTTTACTGTTCATATGCTGCCTGAGGCTTAAATTCCTGACTGTTAGAGGATTTTAAAGTTTTATGGATACCATTGGAAGATTTTAAAGTATTGTGGTTTGTATTGCAATTCTTGTTGAAAGTGCACATTCCTTGCTTCTCAAACACTATATCTAGTTTGGTGGTTTATTATGTGTTTCTTGAAAATCATCCTTTAGCCATTCTTAGCTCTAAACCAAATCATTACTAAACTGATTCATCCAAAAAACAAATGCTACCAGAAACTCTCTGTATTTCTTTTCCCTTTTAAAGACCTTACTCTTTTATTTTCCATAATTCACTAAGCAAAATCCTTTGCAAAGCCTCTGATTTCCAATAAAGGAATAATTGTGGTTGAGGACCGAGAGAAAATTCTGCTTCTAGTCATGATTTTGTAATTATTTCCTCAAGCTCTGTCTTCTATTAATTATGAATTTATTTAGAAAACAGCCTGCTCATCAATAGTTTAGTAGCAAAGAAAAAGAAAGAATGTTCTTTATATAAAGAAGAACAAGTCTCAAAAACTCATCTAAAAAATAATTTTTTTCTGTACTACAGATATTTCTCTGTGTCCCTTTGGAAAGTTAATGCAATCACAAGTCATTAGCAGAAATCTAAAAGTTTTCCTCCATTCACCTACTTTCTTTCATCACATACATTTCAGCTAAAAGATTACCACATATTCACTGATACACACAGTATGAGTGCAAGCGAAAATAACTAAACAGACATTAAATATTTTGCAGCTCTGCAAAATAGTAGGAAATTGCTTGCAGAGTTTAATCTACATTTTATATTATTTGATGGGTCAGATACCTAATTTCTTACGTGCAATAATGTAAAGTAAGTGACGGCAGACAATTCCCACAGTACTCAGTATTGAACTTCATTGCTAATACAAGCAATTTACATGAGAATGCCAGTATGATCTATCTACTTTGTTGCTACAAATTCCAGAAAAATTTTAAATTTAGACCAAACTGAAGACACTGTTTCTTTTTGTGCAGATAATTTTATGAGCTTCCTCAAAATCCTGGACAGAACTCAGAATTTCGAGTATGTTACCTCACCACCTCACCCATGCAGCAGTGATGAGAGCAAACACCCTGCATGAGGGGCAAGCTTAAAACTCAATTACACATAGCCTGGGTTAGACAACATCTGGCAGGAAAAGTTTTTTTTTCAGTTTATTTTTTTTTTTACAAACACATAAAAAACTTTGGAATTTCATTTTAATGGCAGAGTAATGATATGTAATTAATTCACAGTTATATGACCAATCAATCCTTTCCATTGTGAGGTGCTTAATATAAAGACATATTAGAAAGAAAAGGATATGGACAGGAAAATGTAAGCTCCTATTTTTACATAAAATTCTAATCATAACTGTTGCAGTGTATGAAGCTTTTTTCTGAGGGGTTCCCTTGTGGCTTAGTCTATTAAACTCCAAACCACTTCTGCAGTTTCATTTGAAAAGCTGAAACTGTTGAAGTAAACCTCTGCCTGTTAAGAAAACAAAAGAAAAATCAAGGGGTCATGATCAGAAGTAGAATAAATAGATAAACCACATCTATGTCTGTATATCTTGCAATTAATCTGCTAACACTATATAAGTTATGGGTAGGAAGGCTGCAACATTCTATGGACCAGGCACAGCATCAGGATGGAAAACCTGTCAGTCCAAGAGCTACCAGCCTCCTGAGGCAATAGTATGACAGAAAGAGTAATCTTTACTTCTTGGTCTGAAGTCTTCTTTCCCAACAATGAGGATCTAAATGGTCTGCATAGAATATTGTCCTATGGATTAAAGTTTCTTTCAGAGGATGAAGCAAATCCATTCAGTACTGGTGAGTTAGGGCTGAATGACCCCATGACAGAGCATGGCAGCATATTCACCACAGCCTGATAGTAAAGACAAATTAAATCATCTTTGATCATTTCAGTTTCATTTCCTCTCTCCCAGAAGAGTTGTATTTATACATTTATATATAACAGTAAATTTAGGACATTTATAACAGCAGATCTGTATTTTTAATTTGAGATTCATATGTCCTGCTTTTCCAGGAGTGTTCAGACACCTATAGTGTACTGCTAGAAGGAATAAATTTAGGAAGGACAACTACTCAGGAAGGACAGGGGTCTGTTGAAGTTACGGTGGTTCTTGGGGATAATTATTTGCATGAGTCACCCCACTGCACCCAACTTGCTTGACATTTTTCAAGTTTCTGAATCTTTTTTTTTTTTTGTATAAGTGTGATTTATATATGGTAACATATGGTTATGTATGTATGTATTGATCTAAAAGCTAAATTGTAATTCTCTTTTCCTTTCTGATTTTCTGAAAACAAACTAAGTGTGTTGATATGCTCAGTGACTACTGTATTGTAATCACTTTCTAATCATTATACAGTTTCTTGAACAAAACAATCTGGGAAAATTAGAATTCTCTCTTATGCTGATAAATCTTTATCAAAAACACTAGGCTGTTACTACATTCCTTTTAATTTTAAGATACAAAACCTATGTTTTCTGAAGCTTTTAGGTGACATGTAACTGGCATGAAGTATATAACTGCAGAGAATAAAATGGAATGGCTTGCAAAATATTAGCACAATAATATTTCCACTCAAATATTAAAAAAAAAAAATTACATTGTTTGCTTGACACAAATTTTTAATTATTAAATACAAACCAACTATGGGAAGCCAGGAATATTATTTTTTAATTTATAATTGAATGTTTCACTTTTATTTCATAGGAAGAAAATTCTGGTAGTAGGACAAGGCTAGAAAATTTTGTACATTCCCAACAACATGCCTTATTTTAATGTTAGTTTTCAAAATGTTGTGGAATACCTGTACACAATATTCATTCTTTTGATAAGATCTCTCATAACACTGAAAAAAACGAGGATCCAGCAGGCATCTGTTTTTCTTTTATTTACATCATTAGCAGCCCTACAAATTTAGCATCTAAAGTCAGCTGGAAAAGCATAATATTTTAGTATGCATACCTTCATTTGCTTCTTAATGAAGCCACAGGACAGTATTAAATTAGTTAAGGAATCTGGTACTTTTTTATTGTAGTAGTTGATAGTCTGACACTCTCTCTTCTAAGCTAGAATAAGTAAATAAATTACTGTCTTCCATCTGACCACATTTCCATACCCAAAAATATGTGATGGAAAATTAAATTTACATAAATTATTTTAGATAGTAAAAAGTTTTCATATAAAATTCCATAACACTAATGGAAACCATTCTAATCAGTCTAGAAAAAAAGTAATATGAAATTGCAATTTATATTAATGAGAAAACAGAAAAGAAAAAAATGTATTTTCCCTACTTTGATAATAAAGAGGTTTGGTAAGACATCTTCTTTTATGTAGAATTCCTATTGATTTCAATAAGGACCTTTACCTCATGACTGACTGATAGTAAAAAATGTGGATTTCATTATGTCTGCATTAATTTCTGCAAAAATAAACCCCATGTTTCTAAGTTTCACATCCATAAGATGAGGAAAAAACCAAAAATTTATTATAGCATGTATCAAATAAGACAAAAGCTTCTATTTGTTAACAAGCTACAGTACAAATAGAAAAAGTATGTGTAGTTCAGAAGAAGACGTGAAGAAATCAGGGATTTCATCTGTGTAAAATGGGAATAAGTAGGGAAAAGTTGTGTATGAAGCTCTTAAAAATAATGTAGCTAAGATCACAGCCACGTGCCCACTTCTGAAGCTCTACTTAGTCTGGAGATGATAGAAAGAAGAGGACAGAAGAGGGGAGTGAGAACACAGGCTGCAGTCTCTCACACCTGAAAATGAGTCAATGAGAAGGACTCCCCCAAGTAACCATTTATCACTCTGCCTGCCTCCATGTATTGCCAGCAATTTCTAACCTGAAATCTTAAGATTGTTTGTAAGTCTTCTTTAGAACTCAAGTCCTTAGATTTCCCATGACATCGCTTAGACAATGCTGATTACTCCACCATGCAATATGACAGAAAAAATTGACAGAAAAAAAAAGAAAATTCACAGCAACCAAACGGATAGAGTGGGACAATTGCCTCAAAACCTCACAATATGATTAAGCTCAACTCCACACTTCCTGCTGACATGTTTATGCAGGAAAAGGTGCTATAATGTGATTGGTTATGCTGAGCTCTTAAGTGCCAGCGACAGTTCCATTTGGTCAGCCTATAGCTCAATGAACTTGAGTATTGGGAGCTTTTCATTCAAGCCAGATGTTATTGAAAATGTAAGGCAGTAACTATTCCATTTTCCAGTCTTATCTATCTTTCTATCTCTCACAGAACATGTCCAGATTGCCTCTGTAGTGCTGCCAAGAAAGTAATGTATCCCTCAACATCACCCTCAGAATTAACAATGCAGCAGGAGTTCCTGTCCTAGAAGAGATTTGCAGCCATAATTCTATGTCTTGGCATAGTCAGAAGCATCTTCCTAACCAAGAAGTTAGGGCCAGCACTGGGATATAAGTCCAAGCTACTACAGATTTCTGCCCTTCCCTTGGCATAGAGAAGTCACCTTTCTCTAAAAATGATGTTAAATTCTTCAGAGATACTTCAAGGTTGCCCCAAATGTCTGGAGGAAATGTCACTGATTTTCAGGATGGCAAAGGCCTGTTCTCTAAAAGACTAGATCCATTCATATGCCTCTGAATGAGTCAGATAATGGCTGAGTTTGGAAAGAAAGGTTGTGGTCTTTTGTGGAAAGAAGAGAAAAAGAAGGTGATGAAAAAAGGGTTTGAGTAAAAGTGCTTCACTTCTATAAACTACATAGATCAGGTTGTGTATGGCGTGTATGTATCATCTGTAGAGTCCTATTGTGTTTGCTGAGACTCACCAGCATGGCCATGTGTCACCACTCAAGTGCTGAGGCATTCTTCTGGAGAAGCCAACAGCCTCAGGGTTTGGTAAGGCCCAGTTAGGGCTGTGTAGACAGTGCTGACTGGTGAACCTCAGGAACTTGATTCTAATGGCTACAGCCCTTCCCATGGACTGCAGCTTCTTCAGGGTACATTCGACTGTGCCAGCATGGAATCCTCCATGGGCTGCAGCATGGGCACCTGCTCTGGGGCAGTCTGTTCTCTGCTCTACCCCCGGAGCACTTAATCCTTTTATTCTTTCTCCTTGGTATTTGAAGGCATGTCTCACGCATTTTTCCCTCACATTTTTCTACTGTGTGGTGTTCTGCTATTTGTTAGGTATATTTTTACAGAGGCACCACCATCTTAGCTCTGTTGGAGGCAGCTGAAATCTGCTCAGGGCAGCTCCTGGCCTCTTCCTAGCAGATGCCACTCTGTCACCAACGCTGGACACCTACACCAAAATTAGATATAGATATAGATCCCATCAATCCTTATCTGTTCAAATTTTATTATGATATGCAAACTTTCTGTAGTGTGCCCATGAAAAGCTGCCTTTGACTACCCACCTTTCTCTTGTCTAATGGAGTTTTGCTAAACCTAGAGACTAAACAAATATATTTGGCAGTGCTGTATTCAGATTTTTATTGGAAACTCGTTGTCTTGTGGACCCCACTCCAGAAATGCTTGAGGAAGGAAGTGCTTGATTATTCACATCAGTTTTAAGCAACAGCTACGTATGAGGCAAAAATATACTGTAGCTATGACAAAGTGATAAGGGAATATAAAGTGATAAGGGATAAGTCTGAGAGACTTGGGCTGTCCTCACTGATCATGTGGAGCAAGTATGGCAATACTGACAGGTATCACTACCTGCTAACTGAGCTTAACTGCCTTGTGAATGCTGATGCTACACATAGTCCCAGAGTCTGAGGGAGCTGTCAAGACTGATTTCTGCCAAGCACTAGGTTGTCTGAAACATCATACTAGATGGGAATTATGTGCTGCTACAAAAAGATCAGTGAATTATAAGATACTGCTAAAAACAATACCCTCGACACACAATTAATAAGCAACCTATGGACTGAAATATAGTTGCTTAAAACATTATATTAAAAAAAATTAAAATCTCAGGTAATTTGTACAAGCTGAAAGTTTTGTGTTTGGAGTAGGATAGAGGTTAAGGTGGCTGTGGAAATGACCTACAGCAAATAACTGTGTAGTATGTACTGGAAAAGATCATTTTTCTGTGAATGTTGAGGGCTGAATCAGCCATATGCAAATCGAAGCTTTAATAGTGACTTTTTTCTGAGAGTGTAGGGTGCTGGAAATAGTCTGATAGTCTGCTGGAAGTTACCTGGTAAAGTTAAATGATCTCTGCAAAAATACAGGAGCTAAGGAAGCCAAAGCTCAGGTGCTGTTAAAAGCAGTAAGAGATGTGAAGGGCAAAAAGAAAGGATTCTTTTAAAAGATGGCAGCCAAGAAAAGGCTTTATAAACAGACAGAGAGTCTCACTGTCTGCTTTGCCTTAGTTTTCATTGGTAAGGGGAAAGTTTGCTCACAGGTCTAGTGGTAGTGCATAGGAACAAGCATTGATTATCAATCAATGTTGATTGATATGGAAAATCTTGTGCCAAAAGTTTAATTTAAACTATTAGTTCATTAAAATGTTAAAAGGCAGAAACTCTTTCGTAAAAATGTATGATCGTGATTGTGATTTAAATATCCATATTTTACCCTTCTCATACCTTCTCATAAGAAGAGGTATCTATTTACTTCAGTAACCAAAGCCACTCTTTTTTTGAATTTGTAGCAGAAAGCTCTTTACAATAAGTCTATAAAGATTTTGAGTAACAAAAACGTGCTGAAGTTATTGTATGGGTGATTTTCAGTTTTCTCCTAGATAAAATACACATGTGGACCATATTATCAATGATAAAAATAAGAAAAAATTAAAATAAAAAAAAAAAGATAACACTTCACACATAACTTCCAGTGGTTATGGGTTATATTCTTTTTGTTTGTTTTACTTTGTTGTATTCTTACTATTTCTACTTAGTCACATAGGGTGGAGGGAAATGAGGCTCCTGACAACCTGTTTTCATGCATCTTGATACTAAAGTGATGAAGAGCTGCTGGATTCCCACTGGTTACCCCTGTGGATTAATGAAGGGTGAGACAGAAATTGTAGAGCTGCCATGCAGAATGACCTTACCTGATAAGACTGTTCTGCCTTCACTGCAGTAGGTGAGAAGGGCAGGCTGTATGCAGCAGGATGGTTTTTCTGTACCTTAATGAGAAAAATTGACCTGTTTATCCACCAGCTGTCTTCTTTGTTTTTGATTCAAGTAAATTTTGGAAAACTTTTCTGAACCTAAATGCTGTATTAAAGCTGAATCCTCCAAAGAATGGCTTATTGTCAGCAAAATCTGGTGGATAGCTAAAAACTATGGGAAAACACCTGCCAATAAATGCATTTATAAGACAATGATATTCGTAGACCACTTTAAGAGACAGTATTCTGACTTAACTTATACCATATAAGTGAACAAGAACTCTTTTTTCCCACCTACTAAACTGCTTTTATTGTCCTTTATAAGCATTTTGTATAGCTTAGCTTTGCTTTTTATTTTTTCTGTTGCATATTTGGGACATAATTGGGTGAAAAAATAAAAGATGAACACCTCCAAATTACAGCTGAGGGACAGGGGGGCAGGGTTTCATGTAGGAAAGAAACATTTCAATAATATGACTATATTTGGCTTCCATTTTATGCTAAAAGATAGGTATTTTCTAGTACATGAATAGAAAGAAAACCAGAACAGATAAGATTGAACAAGAAAGTGAAAGTATTCTTTAAGGTTACTGTATCAAACATTGAAGAATTAGGAAATGCAAAAGTAAAGTTGGAATGAACAATTCATTTAGAATCAAGGTAAACTAAACTATTATCCATTTCACTGCTCTTTTTTAGGGTTTTCAAAGTTATTGAATCTAGTACTTTTGTGCAGTTCAAATTTCTCCCCAGATGCTCATCTCAGTATCTGATTCCTCATTCAGTCATTAGACTCCTGCTGCTCCTTGGTTTTCCTTACTTGCTTCCAAATCACAGAAACATGGCAGCCCTTCTCTCCCCCAGTTCTGTACCATGCTCAGACTTTCACTCTCCCCATCACCCAGGCTGTCAATAAACAGATCAAAACCTACTAATGCCAATATTCTCCCCTGAGGGATGTCACTGTTAACCATCCACCACTGGGACTTTGCACTGCCCATCACAACCTTTTGCCCCTGATGATCCAGCTGGCTTCCAATTCACCTTTTGGCTAGCTTGTCCAGTTCATATATCTGCTAAAGTGCTGTGGGAAACCATGTAGAAGGCTTTACTAAATTCCAGGTAAACAACACATAGCTCTCCCTTGGTCCTCTGTGCATCATCTAACAGCCAAAGAGTGGTAAGTTTTGCCAGGCACTACTTCCTGTACATAAAACCATGTTGGGGAATGTCCCCCTGTCACCACAATCTTTCAGATAATAGATAGCAGCTTCACAGTAACATTGGCCACATTCCTCAGCACCCTTGGATGCACCCATTTGATCCCATGGACTTGAATATGCCCAGATTTCTAAAGTGTTCCCCCACTCCATCTTACATGGCTCTGCATAATGCTTGTTCCTATGCACTACCACTAGACCTGTGAGCAAACTTTCCCCTTACCAATGAAAACTAAGGCAAAGCAGACAGTGAGACTCTCTGTCTGTTTATAAAGCCTTTTCTTGGCTGCCATCTTTTAAAAGAATCCTTTCTTTTTGCCCTTCACATCTCTTACTGCTTTTAACAGCACCTGAGCTTCGGCTTCCTTAGCTCCTGTAGAGAGCATTTAACATAAAAGCAAGGTGGGTAGCCAAAGGCAGCTTTTCATGTACACACTACAAAATGTTTGCCTAATAAAGTTTGAACAGGTAAGGATTAATTGGATCTATATCTATATCTAAACCTAATATATATATGGGATTAGATATAATAATCCCATATAGATTAAATTATATATGCAATATATATATATAANGCATAAAACCATGTTGGCTGATCTCAGTCACCTGCTTGCCTTTCCTACAGCTGGCACCACTTACAGCATTAGTTATTCCGCAATCTTCTCATGCATTAAGGTGAGGCTGAGCAGTGTCTTTCCCTAGATGCCACCTTCTGCCCTTTTTTGAAATGAATGGGAGCTTTTCCTTTTTCTCCTTTTCGGGAATGTCCCCCTGTCACCACAANCATATAGTATATAAAATATAGTTTTGGTGTAGGTGTCCAGCATTGGGGACAGGATGGTATTTGTTAAGGAGAGGCCAGGAGCTGCCCTGAACAGGACACAGCAAATTCCAGCTGGCTCCAACAGACCCAAGACTGTGATGCCTCTGTAAAAACAGACTTGCTCTGAGTCTTCTGTGAACAAGTGGAAAAGAAGGAAAAATAAATAAATAGAAAAAAAAAACAAAAAAAGAACTGTATGAGTGAAGCAAGTTAGAAAAGATAAAACAGACAAAGATCTAGAGGTAAAATTAATTATGGTTAAAAGTCTTTACCTTAGCCCTTGTACACAGATGTTTTTCCTGCTCAAGTAGCCACAAAGCATGTTTCAATAAAACTTTTTACAACATAATATTGCTCCAGTGAAAAGTCAGAGAGGAGAAAGACTCAAAATTGATATTTATAAGTTTTCTTTAAAAAACCAAATAATACCACCATCTTTTCTTTAATGATCTTACCGTAAATAACACTGCCAGATACCTTGCAAGGATTCCCATGGTGCACTTGCATTTCTTGTTGAGTTTCCTTAGCATGAGAATTGGTTTTCTGATTGTGTGCTAACTCCTTAAATAGTTTAGTCAAAGAATAGCAGTTACCTTATTAATGTAAAATTTAACTGGACTCAAAAATATTTCAGATTCTTTTTTTTTTTTGTATAGCTTTCTTCATGGTTTTCAAAAACTGTGGCTTGATTTCATCAGAATTTCCACACCTCTGGCAATAACCCCCTGCAGAAGCAGAGACTGTTGGCCCCACGGCAGTTTGTTGTTAGTTAAACAACTTTCTCTGAAAACTGAAGTTGACTTGCTACTTTCATCCTACCATCAGTGCATGGCAATCAGAACTTCTTTTATGCTCTTAAACTGTTGATTCATCCAATAATTCAGTCTGTTAGGGAGTTGGCTATTTTGCTCAATTTAGAAATCATTTTAAATTGGTTTTACTGATGAGAGCTGTGAGTTTGAGCCTGTGGTTTTTCTTTGTGTTCATTATCTGGTGCTTTTTTTTGTCATTCTCATAAAAAGCTATTTTTCATTATTACAGAATTTTCATTAGTGCTCTGTCATTTAAAGCTTGGCATATGACCCCTAGTTTAACAAAAGCAAAAGGAAAAAAAAATCTTAGTTAAATGAGCTCAATATGAATCTGATTTAACCAACAAAAACTTAAGTTGTCGTAATTTTAAAAGACCAGGGCCAAATATTAGCAGGGCCCATGGTCCAGATACCTGTGTGTTCTCAGGCTTCCTGAACCTAGCTTAGCAATGTCAGAGAGTTTGTTGTCCCACACCCCCAGCTATAGGGTGTGGAGTAGAGGGAGTAAAGTAGCAGGGAGTAAAGTGGCAGGGAGTAAGTAAAAGGAATAGTTCATTGCACACCTAACATACTGCAAAAACAGGAGACTGAAGATGTTACTTCTCTTGTGATAACTTAAACACCAGCAGGTCTTTTGTTGTAGGTATTCCAGATCATCCTCTGTTGGACACAGCAGGCACACCTCATTTTACCTTGCCTCGATGCTATTTTCAAACACTTCTAACTTACCAAAATGGAAGATGAGAGCTGTAATTGTGGGAATCTTTTTGTCTCTGAACTAGCACTTCTCTGTTGATCTCATCCTATTCAAATGTCATTACATTTGAGTCTCTGATTGTCAGGGGAATATTTCAGGAAATTTCTTTTGTCTGTTTACCAGCCATTTCCTTCTCCAGTACTCATGGGCTTTGGTAGGTTATATTGTCGTCACAAGTCCATATGCATTCTACTCCAAGCAAAGCTGTTTCCTAAATCTTTTTCTTTTTTAATAACATATGCACATTCTTAGGAATAGAGGGTATTTTTTCCTTTGATTTAAGGCTCTCATGAACCTGACATGTGCTTAATGAATGAAAAAAAGAACATTTTTCAAATTTTTAAACAGAGTCTGAAGATACTTCCTTTGTTACCCCCCTGCCCTCTAAATTTTACTCAATACTTCTAGTGAGTGGATCAGCATGTCTTTAAAATATCCCAACATATTTTTAATACTTTTTGCAATTTCCCTGAGGAAAGAAAAAATTTCTCTTCTGATTTTCCTTTTGTATTACTCTTGAATATGCATCATATTATCGTGATGCTGTTTATTTTTCACTGAGATAAAGCTTTTATAATGACCTTCCTAGAACAGTAAAGACACATATTCCAGGATACAATTATTCAATTTCTATAAACTGATGGCAAAAGTGTCACATATACGATGTAAATGAGAAAAATTTCTAGTCCTTAGACTAATGCCTTAACAGAGAAAAAATAAAAGGAATACTTGAGCTCTCTTATACAACATTTTCTAATAAAACTCTGTCTCTAAAAGACTGTTGTGGAGTAGAAAGCCTACGCTACTGGCACATTATCATGAGATGAAGTGAAATGACAGCAGGAATGTGAACAGCTCAGCTTTAGAGGATTGTCTGGATGACAACAGAACCATTTCAGTGTTTCATGGAGGGTGCTATGCTTTTCTGGTTTTGCTGTAACATTTCAGATAGGGGCTCCCCCAACAGGGATTGAGTGGCAACAGGGATAAGGGACATTGACTGTCAAATCAACTGTCTCCATCTCTGTCCCTGTCTCTGTCTCAGTCTCTGTTTCTGTCTCTGTCTTACTTCTTCTAAGAATAGAATAATCACATCTTTTCATAATACAGTGACATTGATCAGATTTTTCATTATGCCTGGATTAAGAATAAAAAACGGGGGTGGAGCTGTGAGGGGAGAGCAACTTCAGTTTGATTCTTCTTGTTCACCTCCTTCTCTCTTTGTACTTTCCTGACTGACTTGGGATGCAAACCAACTTCACCTTGGGTTCTTTTAGATTAAAAGGTTATTAACAACTGCAACATTAACCTGCTCAGACCTTATTTTGATTATCTCCGATCGGATGGCAGGATTAAGATAGTGGGAAGGAGCATGATGTGATTTAGTTCTGTTTGATGCTTCTGCCTTAGTAAATGTCAGAAGCAGGGAACAGAGTATTAATAATCATTTGCATCCAGTATGCTAACAGCAGATCTCGAGGAGAATGCACTCTGTAAAATAAAGCTCCAAGGTAGCAATTGCCCCTCCTCCAAAAAATAAATGAAAACAAGGTCATTCAAGATATATCTGACAAATGCAGAGTAAAATAAAAACACTAGTATCTATTTAAAAGCCGAGAAGCAGTTTGCTGGAGCAGTTATTTCATGTTAATCACTTTGTATTTACTGCAGCTTGAGAAAGACACATTTGTTATGCAGACAGTGTTCATTGTCGTAGCTTCATCATTAATGCACTGCTGCCAGCAACAAAATGAATTAGCTCTCTGAATACTAAACTGGGAAACCAATGTTGAACCAGAGAGTGGCACAATGACACTTACAGGATTGAAATATATTACCCAGCTATGAGAGGGTGCATTTTTGGCCTTTGTTAATGATCAACTATTTTTAAGATTAGTATTAGTAGGAGACCTCTCTGGAATGGTTGAAAACTGTAGAACAAACAATAGTGATCATTTATGTTCCCCATGGGAGTTTATACTCTTTCTAGAATACAAATTTCTCATGGATTATTTCCCATGCTTGACCACAGCCATTTTTTCCCCATCAACAATTTATCATTTATCCCTTTACATGCATGCTTTGAATTTCTGCAATTCCTAGCATACTGTAGATCCATAGCAGCACTGTGGAAAGTGCATGAATACAAAACACGAAGGAATCAAAGCCCCACTGTGTCTGTGAAGAGATGTCACAGCCATGTGCAAAAACACAGTAACAAAGCAAATGCCACCTGTCACTCTGAGTGTTTTTATATGGCTTTTGATGTCCCTTTGTCACAAGAATAACATTATTCTCAGTAGGTTGTTACTGTTAACTATAACCTGCCCTGCACAGGTCACTAAACTAGTAAAGGCTGATTGTATATTTAAAATAAAAAAGAAGGAGGGGCAGGGACCAAGGAGGAAGAAAGAGAAAGAAAAACAGGAGGAAAAGATACCACAGTCAGCAAAATTTATCTATTTTTGTGGGAGCTTTGGACTTGCCCTGTAATAAAATTACTTATTGAAGTAAGAGCAGAAGGCAACAGCCTCATTTCTATTCCCTAAAAACTCTGGACTTGACTCCCTGAGACATTGGAAGCACAATACTCCCAGACATTTGAAAGGGAGGAAAGGAACTACGAAGCTATAAAACACTAGTCCTATCTTTTACAAAAAGTGTAATGTACATAAATGGGTAATAAATTCAAGCCTAAGGATCAAAAATTCTGAACTAAGTTCTATAGGGAAAAAAACCAGACTCTTCTTGAATCTTGAAGTACTCATGTTCTCCTAGCAAGGAAAACAGATAAGCAGCACAATAATCCCAATTCCTTTGGGAATTCTTTCCCTTCCAGTTGGAAATAGAAGTTATTTTAACATTTATATATATCTATATATATATATATATATGCAAAACAAAGCATGCCAGAAAACACAACTTAGCCCAATCACCTGGTGCAGAGAAATGGTTATATATAGCTATTGTACAGTTGATACTGATGGCTGATTATTTTTGTGTGCTGGTAGATTTTAAACCTAGTATTTTATAACTTAAATTGTAATGGTCTCTCTTATTCTATTTGCATATGTTCTTTTTTAGAAATGTCCTTTTTCAGGTTTAGAAAGTAATTATCCAAGATTAATCTTCAAGAATGAAAATAAGCTGTGGGAGTGGGAAGCTGTCATCACCATTACGTGGCTTTCTGACCTCAATGACTATTAACTAGAATAATAATAGTATTCATTTACTAGCAAAGTTAACACTCTGAAGTTAATTAAATGTTTATACAGTATTATGAAATTACTAAATAAGTACATTCCATAAATACCGTATCTTCATGAAAAAGCAGTGTCAAGCTCCATGGAACTTCATCTATGTAGTTTTTCCCAGTGTTCCAGCCAGTTTTCTAGTTGAACAAATCAGCTGATTAGCAATAGAAGGTGTGACTTGAAGTAACAGAAGATAATAGAAAAATGATACTTTGGCTAAATTAAACCTACAAGAATATCTGTAAAGAGAATGTAGCTATCAAAATTCGAATTTGACACAGTTACGGTGTCAAATGCAAGAGAGACATTCAAATTTAAGAGAGACATTTCATAACCAATAAACTGGTGTGAAAAATATATGCTGAAAAATTCTCAAAGGTGAACCTTGTGGTTTAACCTACTCCAGCTGGCAGATGAGCCCCACACAGCTGCTCACTTGTTCACCCCTGATGGTGTGAGGGAGAGAATCAGAAGACTAAAAGTGAGAAAAGTTGTGGGTTGATATAAATTTAATTTAATAGGTAAACCAAAAGCTGTTCATACCAGCAAAACAAAATAACTGTTCACTGTTTCCCATGGGCAGGTGGATTCTCAGCCAGGCTCCACCACATGTAGCAGCATTTTGGGAAGAAAACACCATCACTCTTAACATTCCCTCCTTCCTGCTTCTTCTCCCTGGCTTATATGCTGAGTGTGATGGCATATGGTGCAGGATATCCCTCTGGTTATTTGGAGTCAGCTGTCCTGGTTGTGTCCACTCGTAGCTCCCCATGCACCCACAGGCCCCTCATTGGTAGAATGAGAAGCAGAAAAGGCCTTGATGCTGTGTAAGCACTGCTCAGCAGTGATAAAAACACCTGTTTCCAGCACAAATCCAGAACACAGCCCCATCCTGGCAACTGTGAAAAAAACTAATTCTGTCCCAGCAGAAATCAGCTGAGTGCAGCAACCCATTTTATTGTAATAATTCTACAACACTATGTAAATTACACAAGGATTTATCTTTATAGCTTTATAAGGTCCTGTACATGGGTTGGGGTAATCCAGGCATAGAGGCTGGATGGAAAATGGATTGAGAGAGACTCTGAGGAGAAGGACTTGTAGGTTTCAGTTGACAAAAAGCTCAACACAACCCAGCTATGTGCGTATACAACCCAAAAATCCAATCGCATCCCAGGCTGCATCCAAAGCACTGTGGCCAGCAGATTGAGGGAGGTGATTCTACTCCTTTGTCCTGTTGTAAGCCCACCTGGAGTCCTGCATCCAGTTCTGGAGTCCCCAACATGAGAAGGACATGAACATGTTAGAGTGAGTCCAGAAGAGGCCACAAAGATGGTCAGAGTGCTGAAGCACTATGAAGACAGACTGAGATGGTTGGGGTTATACAGGCAGAGGAAGAGAAGGCTCCTGTGAGATCTTATAGCACCTTCCAGAACCTACAGGGGCCTACAAGAAAGATGTAAAGGAACATTTTAGAAGAGCATGTAGTGATAGGATGAGGGGAAATGGCTTCAAACTGCAAGACAGTAGGTTCAGATTAGATGTTGAGAAAAAACTCTTTTTTGTCATTGTGGTAAGGTGCTAGAACAGGTTGCCCAGGGAAGTTATGAGTGACCCATTCCTGGAAGTGCTCAAGGCGTGGTTGGATAAAGGCTTTGACTAATTTGTCTTGTAGAAGGTACAGTGTCAGGGGGGTTAAGTTGATGATCTTTAAAGCCCTTAAGATCTTGTCAATTTGTAATTAAACATTGCTAATGATAAAAAGTGAAACATTTTCTTCACTGAATAGTTTTAATACTTTCATAGTGATGGTTAGGCTTTTTTCCTACATTTTTTAAGGGCTCTGAAATTCATTGAGTCGTGTAATCATTTGCCTTGTAGTTTTAGTTATATATTGTTACACATCTTGAGAACTATGGGCACTGAAGTCATGATTGTAAATGCTATTAAGAAAATGGACATCATATTTATCTTTCTCCAGATAGACTGAGCTTTTGAAAGGGAAAAATAAGTAGTGTCAAGGTTCTCTTTTTGTATCTTAAATCAGAAATTAAGTATTACATCATTTACAAATGCATGTATAACTGAAAGAAAAGAAATATATTGCTGGAGGCTATGCCACTGCCATTTTATGGGGTGAAATATCCCTGCATAGAAGGGAACGGGTTTGTTTATCTTAAAGAAAATTAACCCCACACCTTAACACTACCCAGAGCTGTGTGAAATAAGAGAAAATGCATATAAAATCTACTGAGCCTATCATGCAGTACAAGAATGATTTCTTACAGATCTTCCTACATATAATGCTGAAGCATCCAGTGAAGTTCCTGAGATATTCCTTTGGATTATTTTGCCTTATCTCAAAGTGAATCTAGAAACCACTTTGTAAATATATATATATATATTTTTTTTTTACACAAATGTATCCATATTTGCAACCTTAGAAACAAATTCTTCTATCTCCACATTTAAAAACCCATATATTTTTGGCAGAAATATTGGTGAGTTTCTCTTCTTTTTCTTCATCTTTGGCAAAAGCAAAAATTCAGTAGTCTACATTGATAGTTAGATGTTGTGGGGGGATTTTTTTTCTCTTTTTCTCAGCAATTTCTAGTTCGTGGCTTTCATTCATTCTAGAGTTTTTAGAATTTTTAAAGAGGAAGAATAGACTCCTAGGTGAGACAGTTAGGGTCTTACTTCTTATTCTTTCATTTATTTTTCCTTAAAATATTTTCATGTTTGCCTTTCTTGCATATTTGGGCCTTTTCAGACTGTTGCTATGTTTCAGTGTGTCTTCAGTCTCATAAATTTTATTAGTTCCTCTCACTGCCCCATTAATTTTGCTCTTAATTTTGCAAAATTTCCACTCATGAAGTTTAAATCGCTTGTATGGCTTCATGAAAGAAGTTAACTCTCTCACAGAAGGAAAAGAATTGAACTAAAGCTATCTCCTAAAGAAATAAAAATATTTAAATTAGGGCTATTGGATAAATTCCAGCTGTCCTAGAAATATCAGAAAAAGAGTATTTCTGTTAGTGGTTACTTCACGATGATTACTCAATCTTACACACAGAACAATTACAAGGTATGATAACACTTTTATTTTATGTGCAGGTTCTGAGAATATCTGCCCCTCAGTAAACACCTATCTTCTACATCCCATTTTAAAAAGTCTGTCTTAGCAGCTGATGCACTGGCATGCTGGTGAGCCATTATTCACCTTCTCTGCTGCTGTGTCTCAGTGTTTATCCAGCCCCACTGTAATACCAGAGATGCATGACTGAGAAGAGAGATTGAGGGAGAAAGTAAAAGGAGATATTAGAATTAATGGAAACATTAAGAAATAGCTCCCACTGAAACAGTTTAGAAGGATTATTTTTATTTTCCCTCTATTTTTCATCACAAATTATGTGACTGCTGCTAACCATACCACCCATTTCCTTTTCAAGCTGCAGTAATGTGCTGATGAGTAATTCCTGGTGAAGCTCTAAACATTCAGTTGTAGAGGAATTTCTTTAAATAATGCATATTTTTATAATAATCAAAATATTGTTTCACATTAAGAGACAGAAATTATCTGTCTCTGAATTAGTCAAATAAATACACGAACACGTGTATGTGATTATGTGTGGGATCCTTTTTCTGCAAGAAAGAAGCAGAATAGAAAAATTATGAGAACAAAAACTGAAGGAAGAAAAAAATATTCCTTGAATGAATATTGCAAATGTAAAATTAGTTCCATGACGTACAGCACTGTGCACCCATTGTCTTACTCATTACAATATGACCTAGATCCTAAGGATTATGTTTATGATTAAGTCCTCACATTGGCAGCAAATATATACAACAAACACTTGACATGCACATTGTATGCATTCATATATCACTCTTTGAAATGGCCCAGTTGTCCCTGGGACTACTAATAAAATCATTGATCACTTGCTCAGATGTAGCTACCTGCACTGTAAATATTCAGTATTACAGGACATGAAACCCACCTACTATCCACGAAAATCTAATCATCACATCCTCAGTTGCAAAGTGCACCAAAGTTTCTATGTAGCTGATGAAGTCTGCATTTCGTGCTAGGTGTGCACTGTGCTTTCACTAACTTTTATTGTTACAGAATATTGAGTTCAGCTTGTACTGTTTGTGTCTCACAGACTTCTGCTACTGAACATCACAGAGGTGATGTCATCTTCACCAGATAATAAAATTTTCAGATGTATTAGTCCTCAACATATGTACAGGTATTTTATTCTTCCAGCCTGTTTTCCCTTGACATCTGTTAGTTCAAACCTCTGACTTATTTGCTTCAGTATCAGCAGTATTTATCTTCTCTACCACCATCACTCTTATAAAATATAAATGGAGTTATGCTAATTGAAAGTTGGACTGTTTTTCTTCTTTTTTACATATAAAACTTTAGGAGAAGGGAGATCATGATTTCAAACAAAAACTTGTGCTCTTGTCAGTTAACCTTTGGCATTCACTTAATAGATGTTTTGCAATGAGTTGGTCAAACCTTTAAAGAGAGAGACAATACATATTTGCATTTCAAGTACAACTGTGCCTCTATTTGCATAACCAAGTGTTATAGTCAAATATCCCTTTCTCATAAAAGTACCCCAGTTTCTTTGAGAGATGTGAATAGTTTCACATATTTATATTATTTAAGTGATCCTCTGAGCCAAGTATCAGGTGAAAATCTAAAAGTGACAAATGATAACAGAACAAAAAATTTCCTTTGATTATTTTGTTAGCTTAGACTGTCGTCCTCAGCACTAAACCTCAGAAATCCATATAGCTGAGTGTTCCTCTTTTTTTTTTTAGAGAAATTTTGATTTTATATCTGTCATCCATTCTCTCTTAGGAGCACAGTTCCACATGAGACTTTATGATTTACTCATCAGTGCACAGCTCTAAGATTTTTAGGGAATCTCTTCTCATATCTCTGTGAGGTAAGATAGTCAACAGAAACACAAAGAAAAGGAAAGGATTATGGCATTAATTTCATTCACTTCTACTCACATGGCAAGTTAACCCATCAGTTTCAGTTAGCAGTTTAGGCTGCCTGTGTGGCCAGGGACGCTGAGAAGCTCTGCTGGACAGTGGTTCAGACCTCCAGCGAAGGCTGCTGTGTAGACTTCTAAGTTCTGCTGAGAAGGGCTGGGAGTCTTGGCAGATGACAAGTTGACCTCAAGCTGGGAGTGTGCCCATGTGACCAGGAGAGCCTGCGGTGTCCTAGGATGCAGTAGGAATAGCATTGCCAGCAGGTCGAGGGAGTTGGTCCTGTCCTTCTACTCAACCCTGCAGAGTCCAGTTCTGGGCTCCTCGGTACGAGACACAAGGAGCTACTGGAGAGGGTCCAGCAGAGGCAACACAGACAATTAGGGGTTTGGAGTATCTCTCCTGTGAGGAAAGGCTGAGGGAGCTGGGCCTGTTTGATTGAGAGAGGAGAAGACTGAAAGGGCATGTTGTCAATACACATAAATATCTCAAAGTGCGCCAAAAGGATGGTGCCAGACTCTTCTCTTTTGTTCCCAGTGACAGTATGAGGAACAATGGACACAAACAAAACCACAAGAACTTCCTCTCTAACACAAGGAAGAACTTTACATTGAGAGGAGCAGAGCACTGGAACAGGCTGCCCAAGGAGCTCATGGAGTCTCCCTCTCTGGAGACCCTTAATACCCACCTGGACACATTCCTGTGTAACATGCTTTAGGTGACCCTTTGGATGGGATGATATCCAGATGTCCCTTGTAACCCTAATGATACTGTGATTCTGTGCTTCTGGCTGTAGATACAACATCCTCCATTCATGTGAGTATTGACTGTGGATGAAACAGGACTGCGAGACATCTCTGTTGGCACTGAGGGTGTGGGAAAGTGGGAAACTGAAGCAAACCCTAGATGATTAGCTTGAAGTAGGTGTTTAATCTCTAAGCATGAGGTTGCCTACTGTTGTTTGGATTAATTTCTCTGGCCTTAAGAGGCCCATCTCTGTCCTGTCTTGTCTTTGAGACCTCTGTGAATGTTTTGGATACCTCTGGAAATATTACAAATAAGATATCTGTGCTTGTTCTACTGAGTGATTCCCTACAGTTAAGTGTGCTGAATTAGTGAATTTCTTGAAAAAAGAAAAACAGTCTAGATAGGATATGGGAATTGAAATCTTACCTCAGTATCTAATCAGTGAACTGTATTTCCATAGCTGATGTTCATTTATAACATCCAAAATTCCTGTATTACTCTGCCTAGGAGTAATACTCTTAGATAGGTCACTTAATCTCTCAGGTAGTTTTGATTTCTTGAAATAGCTGCTACAACAGTATAATTTCTTCTTGCCATTTTGTTCTCATGTATTATCAGTCAGTGCTGTAACACATATCTAGAGAAAATAAAGAACAAATGAGATGGATCTGTGCTCTAAACATTCCCCTTTTTTACTTGCTTTAGCCAACCTCAAGACTCAGGGGTTTTCAGTCTTGGATTTAAATGCAACTAGATTGAATTATTTCTCTAACTTCAAAGATAATAGTGCTGAAATAAGTACACTAATGAAAATTACATGACGGTGAATTTGAAAAGAGACAAGTTTTGTCCATTTTACCTTTGACCCTATTTTAAGAATAAAATTACTAATCCCATTGAGAAGATCAAAGATTATATTTTAAAATATTATTTCATCTAATAGTTATAGAATTAAATTTGTACTTAGGATGGTATCAAAGAAAATCAAAAGGCACATTTCTTGAAGGTGGACAATAGAATAATCACTGGTGCAGTAAAAGAAACAGATTGGAAATTAGAGCAAAGAAATATTAGAGCTGTTGCAATACAATTCTGTGGTGATTTAGTTTACAGTTAGAAATAAACAGGCAGAAGGGGCAGAAAGAACAATCGATAAAACTCATGTTATGGGAGATGAGCAGTGGATTCTCACAGATTATAAATAAAAAATACATTCATGCCTTTTAAACAATTTGTAGCTCAAATCATCAGAGTTTTTTGATTAATACTATTGATAATAGTAACAGTAATAGCCTGGACAAAAGTGACATTTAACACAAATTACATCAGTCCTTTAATCCATATGTAACTATTTATATGATGCTACTCTGATCTATCAACTACTGAAAAAATTGCTCTGCATGCTATTCAACTGAATAAGTAAAAAGTAAACAATTCATTCAAAAGTCTTTTTGTTCCTCATATATAAATAATTTTATTTCATTGACTTTACTGTCAATGAAATTTATTTTGTATATTATTCTATAAAATAAAGGCACATTTTCATTAGAAATGCACACATTTAAATTTGAGTTTCTATTTTAAATTTAAATTATCAAACAAGTTTTTCATAAGAAAGAACATAAATTGAAATTAAGATATTGGCACAAGAAAAAGAAACAAAAATATTTTCCATCAAAATGAAATAACATAATGTTCTGGGGAAAAAAACCCTTAATTTCCAAGAAGTCTCTTCTGATAGGTTTTTGAAAAATGTTTTAGAGCCTAATCATATGAAAATACATTGTATGGTAAGATTTTTTTTTTTTAATAGCTACTCTAGTCCAGTACTACACAGTGCAATGAGAAATGAAAAAAAAAAAAAAAAAAGGAAGAAGAACAAACCTTGTGTCAGACATCCTTGTAACAATCATTATTTCTGCTTTCAGCCACTATCTCACAGGAAACTGTCTGGTGAAGTTAGAGGATGTCTGAAAAAGGTAGATTAGTAATTTATTTTCTTATATGGAAATACTTGATGAATACATGGGAAAGCTGCTGTTATCTTGGTGACAGGAGCCTTCTAAGTCCACTAACTCTATGCAGTAAATTTCAGGCCAGAATCATAAAGTATAACAAGAGAAATTCAGCATTTAGAAGTGGCATCCAAACTGTTCAAATTTATAATAAAATATGGTAAATATTAATATTCCAGTAGCAATAGACAGAACAAAACATTATTTCAACCAGCTTGTGACTATCCTTCTCATGCACCTGAAAAGGTTGAAAGATGTAGAACTTCTGTCTTAGCTCCACACTTTGTAGGATAATCAGTCAAAATGTTTTTAGTATTTATGGAACTGAATCCTGTGGATTTCTGCATGTTCCTAGGAACACCTGGCAGACAATGGTGTGCCTACACACTCTTTTATTGTTTTAAACACACTTAAAGACTACAAAGGTATAGAATGTACTAACACTAATTTTGCAGTGCATATCCTTCATCTGCTTTCTTGGTGTTCTTCCATTTGACTGCTGTGAGTTGCTGAATGCCATGGCTACAACATGATTTGGGAAGAAGCCTTTGACAGAAGTTTTCCACATAAGTGGTAAGAAGGGTCTGTCCACAGTAGTAGTTCAAGCACAGTAAATTAAGGTGCAAATTCTGAAGAATATGTTTTAGGCAGATAGACTGATCTTAGCTCCAGTGATGACAACAATCTTTATATAAAGATATTAAAACATTAATTTATTTGCTCTTGCTCTTCCACTTTATCTTCTTTCTCCATGTGATGTGTTCCTTTGAGGAAATATTCTGTCAAGCCATCTAGATGGACTCCAAGGACAATGTTAACCCGTTACCAGAGTGAAATTTCCTATGGGGAGCTTGGTAGCAGTGTTAAATACTTTTTGAAAGTAGTTAGAACATAACAAATACTGGCCCATCAAGGCTAAAGGGGTTCACCAAGCCAGACATGATGAAAGAAAAATATATACTGTTCATTTAGGTGTGGTGAAATTCAAATCTTCCATTAGATGAGACTGGAAGAAAATCAGATGTGATTGTACTCTATTTCATTAAAACCTTTACAGTATTGTGTTAGTACCCAATCCTATATCATGGATGGTTCTACAATGCTGTACTGCAAAGAGGAGATAAGTGAAGTCTTCAGCGTGTGAAGTGTCAACACAAATTAAGTAAAAAGTGTGTGTAAACTAAGATTCCTGTGATGTAAAATGTAGTGCCTAGAATGTATGAATAAATACCTATAACATTTGAAACACTATATAATATACTGTTAAGAAATAATTATTTCATTTTGGCGTAGCCATCTGTCGTAACACTGCTGTTTGGTAGACTTTTTTTATAATACATGGCCCCTATAAAAATGTTATTGCATTTTCATGTACTGTGACATTTTAGGAAATCTAAGGAATCATATAATCATAGAGTAACTTACATTGGAACAGGCCTTTAAGCTCGTTGAATCCAATCATTAACCAAGCACTGCCAAGGACACCACAAAATCATGCCCTTAAGTGTCAAATACACAGATCTTTCAAATGCCTTGAGGCACAGTGGCTCCACCATCTCTCTGGGCAGCCTGTTCCAGGGCTCCCTTTCAGAGAAGAAATTTTTCCTAACATCTAATCTTCTACAGCGGGAGCTTGATTAAGTTCTCATTGGGCTTTGGCACTTCTAATTTTCACCCTCCATTATCTCATGATAGTCTTGTAGTCCTTCTGGGTTGGCTGCCCCTTCATAAAAAGGTAATAAACTGTCCTGGTTTTTCCTGAGTTCAAGCCAAAGACCTCTGTTTAAACAGGTCAGTCTTCTTCTGTGATGCCTAGTCTTTTGAGCACATGGGGTTTCTCCTGTACCTTGAAGATTTCCTTCAAGAAAATTGTCCAGTCTTCCTGGACTTCTTTGCCATTCTGGACTGCTTCAAAATCTATGAACCAGTCTCTCAAACATATAAAAAGCCTACACTCTGGAATTCCAAGGTAACAGTTTTGTAGACCCTGCTTCTTTCTTCTCAAATAATTAAAAACCTATCAATCTGCGATTGCTGTGTCCAAGACAACCTCCAGCCACCTCATCACCCACCAGTCCTTCTCTATTCACAAACAGCAGGTCCAGTGGGTACCTTCCATAGCTGACTTCCTCATCAACAGTGTCAGGAAGTTTGCAGAAGTTAAAAGATGTCATTATTAAGAGCTGTACAAAATTATGGCACAAATTTAACAATAACATATAACAATAAATACCTCCAAGTTCTTCCCCTCAGGACTGTTCTTAAGACATTGCCATTCATGAAAATTACTCACATAGTAATAAATTTTTGTTGTTTGTGGACAGACTCCTAAAACCTTACTCATTAAAATCCGGTAGAAACCAAGTAATGACGTGAGAACTTTGTAATGTTTAAGCACCCATTATCTCAAATATAATGCGGTTAACAAGTATGTGTGAAGTACAAATATGCTGGTTTTTATCTGAAATTAAAAAAAAAAAAAAAAAGAAAAATAAAGATAATCCCATATCTAATCTGGCCTGCAAGAGCAATGTGCAAGAGCACATAGCTTCCTCATGCCCAGTCTTTCTTCCACCAAAACTCCCTGTTATATCCAATGCCCCAGTTGATTCAATACAAATAATTACTTTTATAAAGTAATATCAAGTGAGTAGGAAAAAAAAAAAAAAAAAAAAAAGAAACACTTGGCAATGAAAATACAAGAATTAGAAGAAAAATACCCATAATCATTTTAGATTCCACATTTTATTCAACTACTGTGAGCTGTGAATGAATATAGTTTTTTAATAAAAAGACATGAACAAATAGAGCTTATATACTTTATAAATGAAGCTTCTGTTATGCTCTGTCACATTTTCCCATTACTTAACTCATGTTTACCATAGAACTGATTTCTTTGCTGATTTTTTTTCTGTATCTGTGGTTTAGCCACACAAATTAAAAAAAATAATACCAAGTAACAAGTCTGCTTTCTACATGTATTTGACTTACTAATTGTTTACTAAATGATGCTTAAAGAATAAAAATTATATTTTCATGCCAATGGTTCTAGTTTAAGCTCTCCAGATTGTATTCTTATTGTCACTGAACATACTGTAAAAATATTTAGAATACTTTCCATAGTCTATTGTACTCACAGAACTGAAAAGTGTTAAATCCATTAAGCAATTGAAAATTGGTCTGTGTCAGCCTTAACTACTTGTCATCTTCATATATAATCTTCTCAGGAAATCAATACAACACAAGCAGATTTCTAGTTATTGATCCAAACCACTTTACATATAACAAAACCTGATTCTGATAAATGATAGTATAAAAGGAAGAGGATGTGTAATTTGCTGTCATTTGACAACAAGCATCTATATCATTCTTCTACTTACAAAAATAAGCAGATCATTTTTCAAAGTGTTTGAAAGACTATCTGGTGTTTGAATGTTTCTGAATATGAAACAAACTGATGTGCATTTCTGTACATAACCTTATAGGTTATGTCATTGACCCTATAAGCACCAGAGATCTACTGCCATGGTTCTTGTGCAATAGTTGATGGGCAATGTCTTTGATTCAAAGCTTATCCTTTGGTCAATACTGAGGTCTTTCTCTCAAAAATTTATAAAAAGGCTGAAGTGACTGAATTTCATAGCTCTGTGTTTTCCAGTAACCTGTCACAAAGTCAGTCACTTTCCATCAAATTAAGCTTTGAGGATTTTACTTTTAAATGCACAATACTTACAGACAGAAAATAGAATATATTGATCTTGGCTAATTATGACAGACTTCAATTTCCAAATTACATTACTTTCAATTTATTGTATCCTAAAGATGATGAGACTTGGATTTTTTTCTCTCTCAAAAGTTTCTCACTGGAAGTAAGTAATTACTGTAAACTGGCAGATGAATTATTACTTAAGACATTTCAGATTTCATCAATTGTAGCCAAAATCAAGAAAAGGAGAAGGAGACACTAGTTATACTAGTTATAGCTAGTAGACTTCGGATCTATACAGTGTATACTTCAATAAGTTGACTTCTGAAAGCATGAGGTTCTGGGGCTTTCTGCCAAATAGTCTTCTCTAGACTACAGTAAAAACTTCAGCTGCTGTGACTGGATATCAAAGTCTGTTTCAAAGCCACAGCATTCCTGAAACAATCCTTCCTCCATTCTTAGCTTACAGGTCTCTTTTTTCAGTCTTGAGCATTTAAACTAGCCTAAATGTAACTTCTATAAATAGTCTTACTGATTTTCCACATAATATTTCCCTTCCCCATAAGCAGTACCTCTGTGAATTTTTCCATGACAACAGGATAATTCACCAGGATTCAGGAAATATGTCTTTGAACAGACATTTCCAGAGCTATGCTCTACCTCTGAAGACTCTCATCATCCATGAGAAAAGTAGCAATCTCAGGATTCCAGCTGTTGTAGCCTGATTAAATGAAATAAACTTAAGTGAAAAAGGTTAACTACCTTTAAAAGTACCATAAATTAAGTGATGTTAAGATATTTGGCCAAATATACACTGAAACTATATTAAATCACACTGTGATTTCAAAACTGTGCAAGATCCCATGTTTTAAAAGAATGCAAATGTGCATTTGAAAAAAAAAAAACACACCTTGACTTCAATCAGATAGAAAGGTTATCTGAGAAAATATACACTCATGTATAAAGAGGCTGTATGGAAACAGATAGGATCCAGAATAAGGAAACATAAACTGCTGAATAACCCATATTAAAGATAATGAACTGGCTTAAAATAAATAAGTGAGCATTACAAATCCCATTTCATTTTGCATATAGCTCATCTCTTCTCCTCTGTCATTTTTAGATCCTGTACTAGCTGTGACATAAGCTATTATATTATTATTATTATTATTATTATTATTATTATTATTATTATTGTCATATGGATTTCTTAAATATCTCATTGAAAATTTTCTTGGTTGTGATCAACTGGTCTATTTAGGTTCCTCTGAGAGCTGATTTATAAATCTGGCTGTAACACAGAACTTATACATCTGGTTAGCCAACATGGGGACTAACAAGGCTGAAGAGCTCAAAACCATAAAGGTCCTGCAAATTAAATACAGACTTAATCCTGATTCTGCTGTGCATATAGGACTTTGAGCATGAAAGCGCCAGTTGGTGGCTTCAGTGAAACCTTAGTCACATATTTAAACTCAGTTTCTTGACCACCCAGAAAGATGATAGCCAGAGNTTGGCCAAATATACACTGAAACTATATTAAATCACACTTGAAAAAACTGTGCAAGATCCCATGATTTAAAAGAATGCAAATGTGCATTTGAGAAGAAAAAAAACACCTTGACTTCAATCAGATAGAAAGGTTATCTGAGAAAATATACACTCATGTATAAAGAGGCTGTATGGAAACAGATAGGATCCAGAATAAGGAAACATAAACTGCTGAATAACCCATATTAAAGATAATGAACTGGCTTAAAATAAATAAGTGAGCATTACAAATCCCATTTCATTTTGCATATAGCTCATCTCTTCTCCTCTGTCATTTTTAGATCCTGTACTAGCTGTGACATAAGCTATTATATTATTATTATTATTATTATTATTATTATTATTATTATTATTGTCATATGGATTTCTTAAATATCTCATTGAAAATTTTCTTGGTTGTGATCAACTGGTCTATTTAGGTTCCTCTGAGAGCTGATTTATAAATCTGGCTGTAACACAGAACTTATACATCTGGTTAGCCAACATGGGGACTAACAAGGCTGAAGAGCTCAAAACCATAAAGGTCCTGCAAATTAAATACAGACTTAATCCTGATTCTGCTGTGCATATAGGACTTTGAGCATGAAAGCGCCAGTTGGTGGCTTCAGTGAAACCTTAGTCACATATTTAAACTCAGTTTCTTGACCACCCAGAAAGATGATAGCCAGAGGTATGCTGGGCAGTACAGTAAAGCCAATAAATTGTTTAACTTTTAAAAACTCTGATTTCTCAGTCTCTGCTTCTTCTTCAATTCTGTGATTCCCAGGAAAAAAATTAAAAATTTTGTAGTTGAATAGCATAAATACTATTAAAAATATAACAAAAAAATGAAATGGCACTTTTTAAGACAGTGTCTTTGAGTCTCACATTGTCCTTGCAAAACTGTTGTCTTAATCCACTTTTCCAATCACAATTGTTTTAGCCCTTAACAGGACTTCCCTCGTTTCTTCCACTTAAACTTGATTTTCCCTTAATAGTTGAAGGGCGCTTAGACAGCATCACATTAATTTCAGTGGACATTGAGTTTCATCTAATTCAGCAAGCCAGCCTTTGTTAATTAGGCCTCACAGGGCAAGTGATTGTAAAGAACATCTCTAACTGTCACTGATCAATATCCACAGCAGAAGCAGTTCTAGCAGTCAATTACTTGTGTTTCTGAGAAGGAAGAAGAGTCCTATTCTTGTTAAATCCCTGCACTTTTTTGAAAGCACAAGCCCCCTCAGCCTACCTTCCTATCAGATTCGACCAGATACATACAAATTTTATTTCCTCCTCCTAATGCTGAGGCAGGTTCATTGGCAGCAAAGTCTTCTGCAGCCTAGCAATGCTTTTTAGAAACTTGTGCTTTTAAAACTATGAGCTTCACCCATGGGAAAGTCAATGCTCCAATGACGCTAACAGAGATTCACTGTTTAGGCTTAGAGGGGCTCTGTTTGATTAGGTCCCAGAAGAATAAGTATATGGAAAGCAATTTAACATAATGGTACGCTGCAATCCTTCAAAGATAAAGAGAGAGAGAGGAGAAAAACAGATCACAGCTATTAGCATTTCCTGGTCATTTATTTCAGTGAGGATATATAAATTTCACAGAATCACTAGGTGGAAAGAGACCTTCAAGATCATCAAGTCCAATCCATGCCCTAACACCTCAACTAACCCAACATCAAGTGCCACATCCAATCTGTTTTTAAACACTTCCAATGATGGTGGCTCCACCACCTCCCCAGGCAGAACATTCCAGTGCTTTATCACTCTTTCCATAAAAAACTTCTTCCTAATATCCGCCTATATTTCCCTTGGCACAGTTTAAGACTCTGTCCTCTCGTTCTGTCAGTTGCTGCCTGGAGAAAGAGACCAACCCCCACCTGACTATAAACACCTTTCAGGGAGTTGTAGAGAGTGATAAAGTCACTCCTGAGTCTCCTTTTCTCCAGGCTAAACACCCTCAGCTCTCTCAGCTGTTCCTCACAGGGTTTGTGTTCCCAGCCCCTCTCCAGCCTTGTTGCTCTCCTCTGGATGCTCTCCAGCGTCTCAACGCCCTTCCCAAACTGAGGGACCAGAATTGGACACAGCACTAAAGGTGTGGCCTCAGCAGTGCTGAGTACAGGGGAAGAATGACCTCCCTGTTCCTCTTGGCCACACCATTCCTGATACAGGCCAGGGGCCATTGTCCTTGTTGGCCACCAGGGCACAGAGCTGGCTCATGTCCAGCTGGCTGTTGACCAGCCCCCCCAGGTCCCTTTCTGCCTGGGCACTGTCCAGCCACACCGACCCTAGCCTATAATATTGTAGGGCATTGTTGTGACCAGAATGCAGGACCTGGTTCTTGGACTTATTAAACTTCATCTTTTTGGATTCTGCCCATCCATCCAACCATTCCAGGTCTCTGCGCAAAGCCCCCCTACCTTCCAACAGATTGACACACGGTCCCAGCTTAGTGTCATCTACAAACTTACTAATACCCTCACNTCCAGGAGTGTGCTGTGGGAGACAGTGTCAAAGGCCTTGCTGAAGTCCAGGTACACAACATCCACAGCCTTTCCAACATCTACCAGGCGGGTACCTTGTCATAAAAAGACTGTTGGGACATGATGGAGAGTGGCTTTGCACTCATCATTGCACTTTGGGATCATCCAAGTGGCTCAGCAGTTCTCTGACTGCCTCCTCCTGGATAACAGGGGGACCATTCTGCTCCCCAACACCATCTGCCAACCCAGGAGGACAGTTAGTTATCCTGAGGACTCACTGTCTTCCCATAGAGACTGAGGAACAGAAGGTGTTAAGCACTTTCACCTTCTCCTCATCCGCAGTTACTAAGTTCCCTCTTGCATTTTGTAGAGAACAAAGGTTGGGTTTACCCTTCCTTTTGCTGTTAATATATGTGTAAAAACATTTTTATTATCCTTTACAAAAGTTGCCAGATTAAGTTTGGACTGAGCTTTGGCCTCCGTAATTTTTTTCCTACATGCCTTAGCAACCCTGTTAAATACTTCCTGAGAGACCTGACCCTCTTTCCAAAGACAGTATTTTATTTTAACTTTTTATTCTTAAGTTCCTTTGAAACTTCATTGCCCATCCAGGCTCGATATTTGCCTTGTCTACTCATCTTGTGGCACATGGGGACAGTCTGTTCCTGTGCCCTCAAGATTTCTGTTTTGAAGCACATCCATCTTTCCTGGACTCCTTTGTTTTTAAGGGCTACTTCCCAAGGAACTCTTGGAATAAGTGTCCTAAATAAGCCAAAGTCTGCCTTCCAGAAATTCAATGTAAAATCTTATTGATGTTCCTCCTGATTTCACCGAATATTGAGAATTCTATAATTTCATGATCACTATGCCCCAAGCAGCCTCCAACCACCCTATCTCCCACCAACTTATCTCTATTTGCAAAAAACAGGTCTAACACAGTCCATCCCCTTGTGGGTTCACCCATCAGCTATGACAAAAATTTGTCCTCCACACACTCTAAGAACTTCCTGGACTGCCTCTTTTCTGCTGTATTAAGTTCCCAGCAGATGTCTGGCAGGTTGAAATCACCTACTAGAACAAGGGCTGGTGGTCCTGAAACATTCTCCAGCTGTTTATAGAATAAGTTGTCCACCTCTTCTTCCTGATTGGGTGGAGGATAACACACTCACAGTAGGATGTCAGCCTCGTTGGCCTTGCCCTTAGTTCTTACCCATAGGCATTTGATTTCATCATCATTTGTTTCAACACCCAAGGCATCAAAAGCTCCCTTAATACAGAGGGCCACCCCTCCACCTCTTCTCCCTCTCCTGTCTCTCCTGAAGAGCTTGTAGCCACCCAGTGCAGCACTCCAGCCGTGTGACTTGTCCCACCACATTTCAGAGATGGTGACTGCATCATGGCTTTGCTGTTGCACCCTGGCCTCCAGCTCCTCTTGTGAGTTACCCATGCTGGGTGCATTAGTACATGAACTTAGCTGGGCTACTGATTTGCATTTGTACTTAAATTAGAAATTTAGGCATTTCCAATGAAAGTATTCTTTTCTTCCCTCTAGAACCTAAAGGTTCTAATAAAACCTCAGTTTTTTAAATAAGCTCCTGTTCTTCTCTGGGGAGATTATGAAGTTGTCATTCTTGTTGTTGAGGACTTAGGGTTAAAAACACTCAGCTTACTGAAACCATCATTGGGTTGTTTTAATACATGATAAGCAGCTAATCGCTCCAAAAGAAATGGGTGGGAAAATGTTTTCTCTGTTCATGAGAGAGTCCTGAGAATTTAGAAATTTTCTCATTGTACATCATGCATTTTCAAAGCCAATTGGTGACATCCTAAAGTGGAGAACTAAAGAGAACGGCTCTTCACTTACACACTGTAATGTATAAAAGTGAATTTAACAGTGGAATGATATTTTCATTTTTTCCTATGAATCTCCTTTGTTGCCTCCTCTAAACCGCTATTATTAAAGGCATAAGAAAACAGCCTGTTTAGTTGTAGGTAAGAGATTTCATGTTCTTTTGCAACACTAAGCATAGTTACTAGCAGAAAGCTAAACTTTCAGTGGAAGGTAAACACACCTGAGTTTGGATGTTTACGTGTGAGGGTGTCCAAGTGCCTCACAAAGTCAAAGGATAGCTAACCAATACACTTATTGACTTTAGAGCACAATTCGGCTTTGAGATAATTCAGTTGCCTGTTGTCTGTTGCTCATCTCTCAGTCATATCCCTTTAGCCTTTTTTCCCTGTCTGATATCACCTACCTAATTTCCCTACCACTGGAATGATTGCCTATCTCTGATAGGGCCCTCAAGATAATTTTCTCTGAGAATTCTCTCAGCCATTTTCTTCTTTCTATTTTTTCTTTATGGATCATCTTTTTTATGCCTTTTAGAGACTCTAACCTATGCATGTCGTGGAAGAGCTTGTGACATCATTGTACTTTGTTGCGGTGCATGTTTTAGTCCTTTCTACTGAGTTTTATAAGCTTTATGTTCTAGTTTCCCCCCCCCCCCTTTTGTAAGTTAGTTTATCTGTCTGTCACCCTAGCCCAATCCCCTTACTCTCCCTATATGGACATTCCCCTCCCATGTTCCAGTCCCTTCTATGTCAATCCTTCCCCAGAACCAATTATGTTGTATCATGCCCTCAGCATNGGGACCGTCGCCCCCCAAATTCGCCGTCTGTCGGGATTAAAAACCCCGACATGACATCATTGTACTTGGTTTTAGATTTAAAAGAAAGAAAATAAAACTGGACACTGTTTTTTAATTTTTCAGTAGTTCTAGTAGTTCTAATCAAAGGATTTTTTTTAAGAAAAAAAATTAGCAGTTCTT
The DNA here is from genome assembly GCA_013397295.1 of Polioptila caerulea. NCBI lineage: Eukaryota > Metazoa > Chordata > Aves > Passeriformes > Certhiidae > Polioptila > Polioptila caerulea. The sequence continues at coordinate 65,590 of VYXF01009739.1, forward strand.
CTTATGTGCACTTGTAAGACTAGTTAAAAATGCTTTTTTGCAAATGCAATGATTCGTTCATGTTCTGTGTTTAACTTAAGAGAAGGGGTTTTTTTTTCTTTTTCTCAAAGGTTGAATCTTGCAAATACCTATGGTGATACAAAGAAATGCTTTCCTTATTTTATATATTTCAACAACACAATTTAGTCCTGAAAGTTAACACAAACCCATCCTTCAAAAACTTGAAACAAAATGACAGTTGTCAGCAATTAAAGACAATATGGAAAAGCATCTCTAAAGAACTCTAAGCAAAAAATTTATTTTTATACTGTGCATTAAATGTTTCAAATCCTAATTGACCTTAAATTGCAATGTATTATTTCGTGCAAACAGAGATATTACACTTCTTACAATACTTACTGAGGTAGAATACATGATCTTGAGAGCCTGAAAGATTTTAAAAATTCTTTGCCAAGTCACTGCTGGCATAAAAGGTTACCCTAAAAAAAGAACAAATAACAGACTGTTATTCATGATGGTAATGAGCAGAGGTTTTGATGATAGTGTCAAATGTTTCACACCTAATATAAAATAAAAGTTTCAGTAATTCCTCCTTTAAAACAAATCTAATTGTACAGTTCTGTTGTTATGCAAATTAGCTCTATTAAAAGCACCATTTGCAACTCCAATAAAAAATCTTAATATATAAAGAAGTGAGAAAAAATTATTGTAATATGTTCCATTGTGTCTTAGAAGTTCGCACCGTGGTAAAAGCAAAAAAAAGTTATTCAAAGACATTTTAATTTGAAACAATATATCCTTTTTAAAGTTTCAAGAACATTAGGACCAAAAAGAAAAGAATACAATAAATAGCAAAACACAAGTTACAGTGATTGTGCAAAATTGATTCCTTGGCATTCAGTTTTGTGTATGAAATAATATACACATTATGATTGGAAAAACATCCCAGTACAATTATAAAGCACTGAGATCTTAGGAACATTGTTTGCCTCTAGCCACAGATAATACTAGCTTAATTGTATGTCTGCTTCAGATTGAAAGGCAAAATTTTTAAGTATAGATTTTCTATAAATAAATATGCAATAAATAAATATATGCATTTAAAACAATAAAGGAATTTTCATACCATTTGAAAAAAAAGATTTTGGCAGTCTAAATATGGTAGAGCACACATTATTTTAAAAAGGTCTCATAAATCATCAGAGCATTATGACAAAAGGCAGAACATTGTAACCCTTAAAATACGGAAATAAAATATGTCATGTAGAAACTACACATCCCAAGACCCCAGTCCATTAACCAAGAATGTTTTCTAAAAGAATTCTGACTTTCTGAATGCATAAATAGTGCATATAAACTTTCAGCACTGTGGCCCAGAATCTGTGTATGTAGTACTCTGGTCCACACTTAGTTACCCTGAATTCCAAGAAACTAAATCTCAGAATTTTTGTAAGGCAACAAATGCCTTTTATGGGTGACTAAATCAGAATAAAGCAGATAATCACAATAAAAGGTTTACACAAAGTAAATCTAAAATACATGAACATTGTAACAGGACATCAAAAAAAGAAAATTCAATAAGGACCAAAATCTGCCACAATAGTTTCCTTTTCTTTGAAAGTAGAATTTAAAGGTTCAAACAACAAATTTGAACCTTTCAACAGAAAGGTCTGTCTGGAAACTGCTTTGTATGACAAATCAGAGAGTAAGAGTGCTGGCAAGAGTAGAAATAGCACAGAGATTTGGCTGTGATCAATACAGACTCTTTCATAAGAAATGGTCTTTGTTTTCAGGGAAGGTGTGCCTCTGCAGCCCACGGAGGACCATGGGTGGGCAGCGATCCACCTGCAGCCCATGGAGGAGACCCATGCTGGAGCAGGAAGCCTAAGAGGTGGCTGTGAGCCCATGGGAAGCCTTTGCTGGAGCAGGGTCCTGACAGGACCCACAGACCCATAAAGAGAGGATCCCACAGAGGAGCAGGTTTCCTGGTTATCCTTGTGACCCTTTGGGAGACCCACACTGGAGCAGCCTGCTCTTGAAGGACTGCAGCCCTTGGAAAAGACCCATGTTGGAGCAGTTGGTGAAGAACTGCAGCCCATGGGAAGGGCCCATGTTGGAGGAGTTCATGGAGAACTGTTTCCCATTGGAAGCACCCCTTGTTGGAGCCGGGGAAGGATTCTTTTCCCTGAGCAGCAGCAGAAACAACCTGCGATAAATAGACCATAAAGCCCATTCCCTGCCTCCCTGTGCCACTGAGGAAAGAAGGTAGAGCCTGGAAGGGAAGAATGGGTGGGATGTAAGGTGTTTTAATTCTCATTATCCTGCTCTGATTTTGATTGGTAATAAATGCAGTTATTGCACCCAGGTTGAGTCAGTTTTTCCCCTGAGCATTTGGTGAGTAATCTCTCCCAGTCCTTATCTTGACTCGTAAGCCTTTGATTACATTTTCTCTCCCCTATCTTGTTGTGGAAGGAAGTGATAGAGAAATTTTGGTGGGTATCTGGCATCCAGCCAGGATCAACACAGACTTTAAGGCATTCTGATTAAAAAAAAAAAAAGTATTTATCACTATGTATAATGTGACTTCTTTGTGGTATGACATCTTTCATGTATTGACACATAAAAAGATCAGAGAATTACCATCACAGGTCCAAGTAGTTGATGAATTGTGTTAAGATTCATCAACAACATTTATATAAAGAAAATACAGTATTTTGGTTGAGAACTCAACTAGCAGCATTTGTTCTCTGATAAAAAATGTAATTTGCAGAGATGTTACTAAAGAATCATATATGGTCTGTAACTATGAAGACAGATTGCATCAAAAGTATCTTATTGCCATTGTCTCCTTATTACATTACTTTCTTCTCTGAGGACATAGCAACTTACTTCTCCATCAGCTACTGTTTATACTGAATTTATACTGTTGAATGCCCAATTTGAACATAAAAACATTGCAAATAGGTACTAATTTTATTAAAATAACTGAAATCGTCTCCTTTCTTTTATAAGATTGTGTAAAAATAACATATCAGAGAAAATTTTCCATTAGAATAATATCCTCAAGTAAGCTTTTTCTTTCAATATTATTCATTATTCTACATTTTCAAAAAAATTTCTCAGAAAGATTATCTACTCCACATAGCTTTGATCAACTCAGAAGTTATAAGAAAACTAAGGATATATCTTTATCCTTGGTGTTATTTTTTATATTCTTTTTGTTTTAAACCATTTTTAGAAGTTGTTAATATTCAGTGGAAAACTGCCATGCAAATAGACAAACCTTTGTCATTTTCTTCAATAATATTAAGAAAAATACAGTGCAACAAACACTTACTGTGGAGCAACAAGATTATTTTGAACAGTTCTTGAAACTCAGCAGTTCCAAATGCACACATTGAGCAAATTCTATATAAGGTTGACAGAGTGGAGAAAGGTCTGCAAATATTATCAGTCTGATGACCTTATTTACACTTTGCTTTCCTCCCAAAATATCTATGATGCATGAAGTTAGTAATACAACATAATATTTTTCCCTTATGCAGCAGTTTTCATCTGAGGTGTCAAAGAAGTTTACCAACATACAATTCATCTCTGTAACATTGCTTCAGTAAATCTTGTTCCACTCAATTACTTAAGGTGAACTGAGCCTCATATCTACTTTGGAGACACAATAAATGGAAAACAATGCATGAAGGAATTCTAAGATCCAGCCATGACTCCAAATTCACTGTCAACTATATCTGCATATTCCTAAGACACATTTATTTATCCCATTTTATTATATATATATATACGTTTCCTGTAGAATACTTTACTACATCACTGGATGAGGTAATTTGCTGATTAACTAGTTTTGATTAGGAGGTTTTACTTAAATGTCAAAACTATATACCTCTTGGAGTGATTGGTTTCAACAGCTACTTCTATCGACTTTGAACATGAAGAGTAACTAATTCCTGTTATTTTAACATCCCTTTTGTTTATTTAAAACTGTTACATCGTATGTTGGTCTTTTGCTTCCTAAATTTCTGTTGATCTTTCTTTTTGTTTTCCTGGAGGTTTCAAACTGTTTTGTTGTGGTTTGACCCTGTCCAGATGCCAGACACTAACAAACACCTCTTGCTCACTCCTCTGCACCTTGACAGAGGAGAGAAAATATAACAAAGGTTTCATGAGTTAACGTCTGGGAGAGAGATAATTCATTAAATACCATCATGGGCAAAAAAGGCTCTACTTAGAGATACTAAGTGAATTTATTACTAACAAATTCAGAGCAGGATAATGAAAAGTAAAAAAAGCCCTTAAAACACCTTCCCCTCAACCCCTCCCTCTCACCAGCAGTACAGGGAGACAGGGAGCTGAGGCTTACGGGTCTGTTCATCACCCCTGGTTTCTCTCACTGCTCAGGGAGGGGAGTCCTGCCCCTGCTGAACCCTGGGGTCCCCCCCACAGGAGACAGCTCTCCGTTAACTTCTCCTGTGTGGCTCCAACTCATAAGCAGCAGCTCAACTTTGGCAGCAGACTTTGGCAGCATGAGTCCCTCCCACAGGCACACAATCCTCCCCAGACTGTTGCAGCCTGGGTCACACTTCCACGAGGTACAGTCCTGCAAGGACAGGCTGTTCCAACCTGGAAGCAGGGCACTGTCTCCATCGGGTCTCCCACTGGATCACAGCGTCCTCCAGGCATCCACTTGCCTGGTGTGGGCACCTTCTGCATGGGCTCTGGGTGGATCTCTGCAACCCCCGTGGATCCCCAAGGGCTGTGGATGGATCTCTGCAACCCCTGTGGATCCCATGGGCTGCACAGGCACAGTTGCCTCCCCATGGTCTCACCACAGCCTGCAGAGGAATCTCAGCTCCAACACCTGGAGCGTCTCCTCCTTCTCCACTGACCTTGCTGTCTCCATGTCGTTTCCCTCACATGTTCTCACCTCCTTCTCTTCTCTGGCTAGAATTAAAACTACTCACCAAACTTCGTTTTGATTTCTTTCTAAATCTGTTATCACCAGGATGTTACCAACATCTCTAATTGGCCCAGACTTGGCCAGTGGCATGTCCATCTTCAGTTCCATCAGGAACTGGCCCTGTCAGATATAGTAGAAGGTTCTAGGAGCTTCTCACAGAAACCACCTCCACATCCCCTCCACTACAAGGAACCAGGTCATGCAAAACCAACAGAGTTGGTCTTTTGGCTTCTTCAGGTATTCAGTCCAATCATGGTATAGCATATATTCTTCAATAATATTTGTATTTCTACATATATGAATCAGGTGATATTTGTTTCTACACAAGAGCATGATATTGCTGATGCTGTAAATTACTACAGCCATTAGATTGTTTTCTATTAGAAAGAACTTGACAACATGCGAGTGGTAACTACCCTGACTAGATAACTATTTTTAGACCCTTTTAGAAATTTAATGTAAAATATGTTTCTGCAACTGATATATGTAATTATTTTATTTAGTACTCTTAGTACTCAAGGGTGATTTAGTAATATTGAGCTGATTTGAGGTCTTTTAACTTACCAGAGCACTTTTGTACCAACTGGTTTTGCATATGTGGCTCAGACCCCTCACTGTCTTAGCTATCTGATCACATCTGAAAGTTACCTCAGGAAAAGCAAAAACTCACTCAACCTTTTGGCCACTCAGCATAATCTTCAATTGCTTTTCATCTTCAGTTTGTAATGAACTATCTTTTGGGATTGTTTTCTTCAAATACGCTAAGAATGCCCTTTTGGTTCCCTTATGATGTACTTGGCTAGAAGCATCTAATTTTGTGTCTCAGTCTTTCTGATTTTGCTAACATTTCGTTACTGTTCAATTAGTAATTCTTAGCTTTTCATTACTTCTATTTAGCAATTTTATTCCTTTAGTAATTTAGATTGCCACCTAATTTTTGTCAACTTTTTTTTTATAGTTCCAGGTCATGCAAGATCCAACACTTAACTCCATTTAATCTCATTATGTATCCTATCATCCTTCTTCACAGCAATTCTTTGTCTTTCTGTTCCTAATATTGCTTTTTAAGGAATCATTGACTCCCTAAAACACCTGATTTCTTAGAGTTTTTTCCTAGGGGACCTTGCATCCCAGCATTTGTTTGATCTGCAGAATTTTATTGCCCATTGTCATCATTTTGGTCTTCATTCTTTTATAAGCATTAGGAATTCTTTCATTTCAAAATTATTCTCATCAGATTTTCTCACACTTACACATTTCCAAAATTTCTGCCAGTAATTTCAGTTAAGTCTATAAACCCAATATTTTTAGCCTCCATTTCTCTCGTTTCAGACTACAAAAGGAATATTCATGCATCTTGAACCCCAGGCTTGGGTCATATCTATATGGACAGAAATACTTCCAGAAATGTGCAAGGCATATTCATTCAGCTGAGAAGATCTTTAGACTCCAGTCAGCATGCTTAACTTGTGTAAATGGAAGGATTGATGCTTGTTTTTAAGACAGCCTCCTGTAAGCTACCAGAAATAGCTGCCTTGCTATTTCTGCTATCTCTGGACAGGCATCTTGGACAACCTTGGGTGCAGCTTCAAATGGCAAGAGGTGCATATGTCAAAGGGACTGAGTTAATATATCACTACACTGAGTAGATCTCCAACAATGCAGACACCTAGCTCATATAATACTTAATTACATGCTGACAACTACACTGTAAGTGTATCAGCCTCATCCATTGCCTTCCATTGCACAATTTAGCCGCAGAAACATAAGTAATTAATCTGCTGTTAGTTCTGGTGCCCTTGCCTCATAACCTTCAGATACTGCCTCAGAAGGGCAGGGTAGCTCCTGTGTTATGTTTAACTGTTGAATGCTGCTGCTTCACACATAGCAGAGTGGCTTCAAAGGCACCGGATACAGATATTTTGGGGAATTTATTTATTACTTATAATAAAGAGAGATAAATCTGGCCATTAGTCTTCATCAAACCAAGTAAATTCTAATATTGATTCTGTATTAAGCATTCTACTTCTTCCTACAACTCATCCTTTTCTATTAGTAAATAAAGAGCTAAGGCTGGAAGTAAATTTACTGATTAACCCTTCTCTTTCTCCTCTGCATAATCAAAATGGCTATGACACTTGGTTTGTAGAACTTTGTCCAGAATTCTATAGGGTTTATTGCCATATTTCCCTATGTGGTATAATTCTTGTTATCTCCTCATTGGGTTCATCTGTATTTCTGAATGGTACAGCACAAAAAGGGAATGACGTGTTAGGCTGGTATATGATGCTGTTGGATCCATTAAGGTTCTAACATCATGTGTAATAGGTTCAGATTTACTAGCAGTGAAATCCACAACAGTTCCCAGGTCTAGACACACACCACATGTCTACATGGTGCAAAGGAATGACAGTACAGATGGCTAATGCCAAACAGATTTTCATGGAGCTTCACAGGTTATCTTGCCATTGCTGTCAACATCAGATCACCTTTAGTTGCTGATGTTGCTGTAGACCTCTAAATTAGCTGTCTGTGTAGAGCTCCAAAATTTCCTTTAAACTCATAAAGCACTCATATTTCCCAATGCTACTCAGACTGGCTTCTTGTTCTGATTGTGCTCCATCCCCTCATCCAGAGAATCCATCATAACCAAATAGGTGCACCAGAATTTTAGAGGCCTATAGATTTTGGAAGACTGAAGTAGTCCTTCCTACCTAATGGTGATACTAACAAAAGTAACCAGAATAAAATAATCCAGACTGGATTTTTTTTTTGGCAGTAACTACTTCTGTCTTGACTTGAATATGAAAAATGCCTCAGAGAACAAAGTGAAAATGCCTTTTTTTTTTTCCCTTAAATCACTCCACAGCAAACACAAAAGTACAAAATAACTCTAATTCTTCTCTTATTTATGCTTAGCCAGTATCCATGAATTTCACTGATTTTAATCTTGGCTTTTTTGATACCAGGTTATAAAATGAAATGTGAAGGTGAAAAGAAGTTACAGAAAGTGAAGTAGCATTTGTAAAGAGGATAAGATGATAAGGCCACACTTAAAAAAAGTGTTATCTGTGGCCATTTCTCTACATGCAGCAACCATGTGTCATAGTTGGGTCATGAAAATGTCCTCCAAATCTCTTCATCTTCAGTGAGCCCTCCCATCTGCCCTGACAAGTGTAAGTGACAGCAGTTAGGATATCAGTTTCATGCTTCCAAACTAAAGTTGCGTGGAGAAAGAAACAAACACAAGAAAACTGGTAAAGCTTACTTTGCAACTACTCCATGCCTTTGACTTTAGTCAAAATGCAGGGATATGTCGAGACTAATTCTATGTCTAACATCAAAGGAACATAGTGTTGTTATAAACAAGTCCATACTCCTTGATTTCAGGGCCAGAAATTAGTATTAGTTATTTTTATTACATACAATAGACAGAACTTAAGGAAAGTTTCATGGTTGTAGATTTGCTTGTGTAGTCCATTTGTATTCTGGTTCCATATATGATGAAATCATACAGCAGCCTGTTTTCTGCATCATCCATTCTATACTGTTCAAAACCATCTCAGAGAATACGGCATTATTTTAAAATACAAGCAACTTAGTTTTTCTTTGGTTTTGACAATTGTTCTGTTTGTCGATAATTTATTTCTTTTTAGATTCTTTGAGTTATGTTTTATTTTTTGTACAATTCTTGTTTTCCTTCTGTTCACATAAGTGATTTTTTTCTGATTTGGATATAGGAGTTTTTCTTTCAGCAATGAAGAGGCTTACTTGTCTAAATATCTTATGAAACAAACAACTAAGCAAAAACAAAAATGATTTTTTGTTATCCTTAGTTTTCATTTTACTAAAAGTGAATCCTTTTCATTTCTCTTTCACAGAACAGTTAATTTGGCATGAACTTCTTTTTCTCTTCATTTCTGGCTGGCATCCGATGAAAGGATATTAATTCATTAAGTCTACACTCATTGGATGAATTTTTTACTTAGAGGTTGCCTCTATTAATCTAGTTTGATCACAAGCCTACCTTTGATCCCTGAACTTCAGTCATTCTATATTTCGTCAGATCTCCTAACTTTGTAAGTTCTATATTTTGCCATCACTGGATCACAGAATCCTAGAATAAAAGAATGGTTTGGCTTGGAAGGAACCTTAATGATCATCCAGTGTCAAACACCCCTGTGGTGCCCCATCTTTCCTCTGTGTTCCCTTCTGGTCCTGGAAGGCCACAATTAGGTCACCCTGAAGCTTCTCCTTTCCAGAAAGGTGGAGACTGTTTACCAATGGACAAGCTGACAGGACAAGGGAGAATGAGTTTAAACTGAAAGAGAATAGGTTTAGTTTGAATACTAGGAAAAATTCTTTGCATTGAGGACAATGAGACATTAGAAAAGGTTCCATCCCTGGAGGTTTTCAAGGACGGGTTGGAAGGGGTGTTTGAGCACCTTGGTCTAGTGGAAGGTGTTCCTGCCAATAGCAGGGATGTTGGATCTAGATGACCTTCAAAGCTCCCTTTCAACTCAAACCATTCTATGATTTTATTATTCTTGTAAGCTCCCCTCATGTGCTTTGCTGAAGGTAACAATTAGTTCATCCCAAAGCCTTCTCTGCTCTGGGCTGATCAATCTCAATTCTCTCAGCCTTTCCTCATAGAATAGATGCTTCATCCCCCTAATCCTCTTGCAGGCCTGCTGTGGACTTGCTCCAAAAGATTGATGTCTGTCCTGTGCTGGGGACCCCAGAGCAGGATGCCACACTCAATGGGGGGCTCACACCAGGGCAGAGTAGAGTGGCAGTATCCCCTCTTGCCCTTCTGGCCATGCTGCTTTAGATACAGCCTAGGATACAATTGGCTTTCTGGGATGCAAGTGCACATTTCCAGCTCATGTCCAGCTTCTCATCCACCAGAATTCCCAAATCATTCTCAGCAAGGCTGCTCTTGATCTGTTCTAAATCATACATTACTTTGCAAGAGACATGCAAGTTTTGCAAGCCAGAAAATGACAGCTTATGTGATCACTTGAATTCTTTGAAGATTATGTTTAAAAAGTTCAATTATCATTGCTTCAGCAAGTTTGAAAGGTTTTACTTTTTAAGTTCCACTAATTTTCCCAAAGCTGTACTCAAGATTTCCTACTCAAACTCCTTCCAATATGGGCCTTATAGAATGGTTTGAGTTGGAGAGAACTTTCAAAGATGAGCTAATCCAACCCCCATGTCATGGACAAAGGCATGTTTCACTAGATCAGGACCTTCAAAGCCCCTTCCTACATGACTTTGAACAATTTCTGTGGGGTTTCCAAGACTTCTCGTGGGAACATGTTCTAGCGTCCCACCAACATCATAGTAAACAAAATTTCTTCCTTGCATCCAAACAAAATCTGCATTCTGTCAGTTTAAAATCACTGCCCCTTATCCTGTCACTATAGGCCTCAGCGTCTCTTTCTTTTGTGTAAGAATCCTTTATATATTGAAAGACAGCATTCAGGTCTCACGGAAGCCCTCTCTTCTCCCAGCTTTCCTGAGCTATGCCAACTTTCTCAGCCTGTCTTCACAACCACTCCCGCAGCCTCCAAGTCACAGTGCTTTTGATGCAGCCCAGAATATCACTGCTTTTATGAGCTGCAAGCACACACTGCTGGTTCATGTCCACTGTACTAGAAGTAGTCAGTGTTTTTGTAATCAGAACTTTTATTAGAAGGTTTTCCAGAGGAAGAAATTTTTTTGTAAAAATTTCATTTTAATAAACATTTTCTGAAGGTATAAAAATAAACATTACTTTTTGATACATCAATTGTTAATTTGGTTGTGTGAAATAAAAAGTAAAAATAATTACTTATTATATTTGCTAAAATATTCCATAATTTAGCTGAAGTGGTCATTATTCTCCTATATCACAGAAAATTAATAAAAACAAAAACTTCTATTTACCTGAAAGTGTTAGATCACCAGAGAATGAATCTACATATTCATATGTAGAATAGTGAATACATATTTCTTTGTCAAAGTACCAGTTATCCACATGTATGTTTGAAAATATTAATACAAGAGGGTCTTTTTCTGTCTTTGCCTCACATTTCACTTTTTGTCTCATTTTTCTTTCTGGAACACATTGATAATGTATTTCATTTCCAGCATGCCAGTTAGCAAGAATTTCACATGCACACCCTATGACAGATGTCCTTAATGATGCATGAACTTTCCAGACTCATTTCATTAAAGTTTTAGTAGTAGATCCTTGTAAACCTTAAATTATCCTCATTTGACCATCACACATTTACACACCTACCAGAATGCATATTCAAACTCTTAAACATTTCCCAGTGCTCATCTCTTCCCATATGTCTGTACATTTCTTCCCCTTGAAATTAGGTTTGAGCAAACAGGTCAACATATGTTGTCTCTGGAAAGCACCAGCAAATAAAACTCCGAAGTAGCAACATATTTTTTCACCTGTCCTAGGAATATTTAAAGCTGATTACCTAAACTCTTTTAATAAACTAGCACAAAGTTTTTCCCTATGCATAATTCTTGAAATTCAAACTTGACATATATCCCTATTACAAAGTGTGGTTTCCAAAGTGCCACGTAGGACTTTATGTATTATGGTTGGTAGTAACAGCTCAGGTAGGAGATTCTGAGGTTCTTCAAAATAACTTAATGTGCACACCAGCAAGGAAAGGTGTCAAAATATTGTGAATCAGAGGAAAGAGACAACAGAAGACAAGGCCTTAATTCATCACCTTAAAGGAGCTTGGTGGCCTCTTTCTTAGGTACTCTGAACAAGTTAGGCCTAGGCAACTCAAGAGGGATGAAATTGAGTAAAGTGGACTTATAGAAGGAGTAGAGCAGCAAACACGGGGATGGAAGCATTGCTTTTCAAGAGAGTAAAAGTTATCTGATATTCTAACATTTGGACAGAAGTCTAAGAATCATAATGTATCAAAACACGCAGTGCTGGAATGTATTGCTCTTACTGAAACTTGTGAGTCACCAGTTCAGAACAAATCCATTAAATAATTCTTTTTCCCAATGGATAGTAAATTTTCATGATTTATTGCCACAGGAAGCTGTGGAGATATAAGCAGGTTTACTAATAACAAATCCAAAGGAATTAGGCAGAGTTATACCTATTACTGTCTCACATCCAACAGTTGAAGGTGTGGGGGCAGTTAAGGAGAGCAGGATGAAGGGAAGTGGCTAATTTTACAGGTTCCTCTGAACAAGTATCTCTTTCCAGTGCTTTCTAATCCATGGACTAATTCCTGTTTTCACATGCCCAAGGGCCCAATACTGAAATTAAATCTCAGTATAGCGAAAACCTTTAACAAACTCAGATAAATGGAACTGAAAGAAATGAAGGGAAAAGACGGAAAGTGACATAAATTTGAAAGATAATTGGAAGATTTTTAAATGATACTTGATCTATAAGCAATACATGTTAGATAAAAGGAGATTATTCAGATGATAGCCTGAAAAGAATTACAGCAACTTGGTTGTTTAAGAGTTCGCATGTAGTCCAATCCTAGATTCACTAAACAACCTCAGGTGCCTCTACTAGCCTGGCAGATATATTTCAGTGAATATCTCTGCCATTCTAGAATGATAAATGAAGAGCATAAGGAATAATGTCCTACAGGTACTTAAAATTGAACAAGAATCGTGTTTAGATACATCAATCAGTTCTCTTTCATCTTTAATAGACCACTAACAATAAATCTACAGTGCAAAGATTTGAAATATTGACATTCTCTGCAAAGATAAAATATGTGAGCAATGTATTTTTAAATAGAGAGAATGCAAAAAAACCTGAAAGCTTTAGTGACCCTAACAAGGAGTAACTGTGGTGATGCCTGAAAAGCCACTCACTCTAAAATGGTACATGACAGTAAATTCCTGCAAAGAGCTTTTTAGTAATACTTTGAAGTCTTCTGGTAATGTGTTTTACTCTGTACGTGGTAATAAGAAATGCTTTCCAGAATGTTTTGTAGCTGCTATATGCATTTTGCTATATTTGATACATATTTTGTCTGTTTGTGGCAATAAATTGTCTAATATAAACTCTCCCAACATGGAGGTAAAGAAAATACAGACTCAGGAAATGGAGAAGGAACTATAGGGAATCAGTGGTAGAAATTCCATCCAAGTTTCCTAAATTCTTGGTTTTGAACAAACTTGGTAGTTCATTTGGAAAATTTAGAAGTTAAATTAAAATATTGGAGACAAGTTTAGCAGAAGACAATCCCCAACTGTTGCTGGAAATGCAGTTCAGAGTGGAAGACTTAACTACCTCTCTACATAACTAAATGTTCAAAAAGTACTATGACAGCATTTAAAGTCTCAGGTGAATTTGGGGAATGGTTTGTGGATGAATTTTTTATTACAAAAAGTATTGTAATCAGCTCACAGGTTTGGAGGTTTTTTTAGTTAAATCTGCATAATAATTTAAATTTTAAGGCCAAGCAAACAAAAGGGATTTGCCTTCACCATTCTGAAGAAAGTAAAGCAAAACTATATCTTGTACTTCAATAAAAAAGAATTGTTTGTACAGAAAGTGATATGAAGGAGAAAGCGTAGAATAAGTGTTATTTCTTAAAAATCAGTAACCTCAAAAACTTTCAGGTAAACTAGGAAAGGTAAGCTTAGGACATCAGAAAATAATGTAGTTTAATGAAAAAAATTGTTTGATAATATGGAAACAAAAGGCAATCATAGAAAAAGTGTAAACAGCAACATAAAATGCTCCATGAAAGAATAATAAAAGCATATTCAAAGCAAATTCAGAAAACCTAAGGAGTTAAAACTAGGAGAGTATTACCAGCAATAGGATGTTCCCCAAGCACAGCACAATTTTAAGAGAGATTAAGAGAAATAGTGAGGTTAGCTACTGACTAAAACAGAAGACCTTTAAATGTTCAAATATTTTTAACTTTAGATCTAACAAAAAGAATATCATGACCCAATACTCCAACATTTACAAATAAATGCAAAGGCATAAGAGAAATGAAAAATGGTTGCCAGATAGGTCTTGTCCTGGAAATGTGCCAATGAAATCTATTTTTACCTCAACAGGAAGAAATCCACTTTACAGAGTAATATCATTTCCCAGACAGCCAAAAGACATGCTTGTTATTTATGTTCCTCCTTTCTTCCCAAGGGTTTATGAAACTAAAATCTGTGGGAGTTTGGTGACATTAAATTATCTTACGTTACATGTCCCTCTCTTTCACTGAGAAGAGAGACAGTTCATGAGAATTATTTCATCATCATGCGCTTGGAGCCTCAGTTATTATCGGAACACTTTTGGAAAAAAGTTGAGAGCTTTGAAAACTGAGACAGAAATTAGAGATCCCAGGTACTTGACTAAGAGTTCAATGGACTGAACTTATTGCTGTGATCATCAGACTATGAAATGCTGCAAGTAAAAATCTCCCTCCTGAAGGAAGCAAATGGATTCATGAGCAAGAAAAACCTTCTACTCTTGTGACTATGATTCTACAGAGCATGTTTTGGTGACTACGTGTCTGGGGAACTTTCATGTAGGGAATCCTATGCTGGGTTGGGTATTTTTGGTACACTTCATGACTGCAAATGTTCTGTAGAAAAATTTTATTTTAGAATTAACAGTATTAGAAGAATATGAAACTTGTGCCTGAAGGCACCATTCAAGGAAGAAAGCAAGCTGTAGTGGATGAAGATTAAATAATGGATTAATTGAAAGTCCAAGGTACCTGACAGACTGCACCTTGTGAGATACAGTGATCCTTGTAAGATCACTCTCCACTATTTCTGAAAAAATGTGGAGATTGGAAGACTTCTTATAAATAGAACACAATAAAAAGTCATAGTCAACTTCAAAAGAGGCCAGAAGTCAATCTAGGCAACTATAGGCTACCCATTCTTACTTCCATCCCTGGAAAAATCCTGATATGGGTATGCTCTGAGCCGAGGAACTCGGAGGGACTGGGAGCAGACAGCATGGATTTACTAAAGGTATATTGTGCCTGACCAGCTTGATTGCATTTATGATAAAATGATTGAAAATGTAGATGGGTAGAGTGCAGGGTGTGTCCAATATCTTGACTTCAGCAACATTTTACACTTTTTCCCCCACATTGCTATAGACAAATAGGATATTATAGTACATGAGTGAATAACTAGATGAACAAAAATATATTTTGATGGTTGGACCTGGATGGTAATGGATTGTACTCGATCCAGATGCTTCTAAGGTGTCCATCCCAGCTTCTCTTATGTTTAAAGTCTTCATCAACAAACTAGAGGCAAAAATGGAGAGCAGATTCATCAAATTCACATGGATGGATGGACTGAGGTGATCAGTCAATATGCTTGAGAGCAGTGCTGTCATTCAGAAAATCCAGACAGAATGGAAAAATGGAGCTGCTTTGTAAAAAAGGCCTGGGATGGTGATAGGAACATCTATCATTGTATGTCCTGGTGGTTCCCAAGATATATGAACACAGGCAGAGCCTATGCTAGATCAAGAGAATGGGTTGTCTGCCTCATTAGGTTGCATTTATTATAAATGCTGCAGAAATAACATCAACAAAGAGATGAATGGAAACTCGGATGGATGGATGGATGGATGGATGGATGGATGGATGGATGGATGGATGGATGGATGGATGGATGGATGGAAAAGTAGGGTCATCAAGTGCCTGCCTACAAAGCCTACAGCTACAGAGACACCAGGGCTGGAAAAGATATTCCAAAGGGATCATGTCAGGGCACCGACACTGCTGCCTCCACACTTTTATAACTTGGGCCACCCACAGCGATGAGATCTATGGCTGAAGTACCAAATTGCTTTTATGGTTATGGTTAGAGTTCAGAGAGACAGAGAGTCTAAAGCTCCAGGGACAATGAGGCTGAAAAAGTCAAATGGAATCACAACAGGGACAACATTCCAACTTGTGCCCTTTACAATCTTGGCCACCCATGGAGATTGTGCTGTCAGTCTCCGTGCCAAGCTGTCATTACAGTTAAGGTTAGGGAGCAGAGAACAACAGAGTCTACATCTCCAGAGACAATGGGGTTGGAAAAGGCATGCAAAGGGGATCACAACAAGGCCTCAAAATAGCTCTTTGTCACATTTATATTCTGGGCCACCTGTAGTGATGGGGACCTCAGCCTCAGTGCCAAGCTTCCTTTATGGTTAGAGATAGGGTTCAAAAGAGCCAGAGAGTCAGAAAGCCAGAAAGCCTAAAGCTCCAGGGACAGCTGGGCTGGAAAAGGCAGCCCAAGGAGATCAGAGCTGGGCATAAACACAAGATCTGTTGTCTCCAGATCTTTCTCTACTATATCACTCATGGTTCAGCAATGAGGGTAAGGAGTATGAGAACTGACTGAGGACCCTTGGCTTGTCCAGCCTGAAGAAGAAGAAATTGAGGAGACCTCAATGTGCTTATTCTTCACGAGTGGAAGCAGAGGGGCAGACACTGATCTCTCTGGTGACAAATGACAGGATCCAAGGAAATGTCATGAGGCTGTGTCAGGGAGATATTAGGAAAAGGTCACTCAGAGGATGGTTGGGCATTGGAGCACGTTCCCCAGCAAAGTGGTTACGACACCTACCCTGACAGAGCTCAGGAAGTCCTTGGACAATGCTCTCAGGTACATTGTGTGATTTTTGGGGCTATCTTATGCAGGGCCAGGATCAGCGATTTAAAGATCACTGTGGGTCCCTTCTACCTCAGGATTTTCTATGATATTGTATTCTATGATAACTGAAAAATATAATTATTACTTCATTGTGTACATTTCAGAATAAATTTAAATATTTTCACCTTAGTTCTCAAGGATTTAGAAAAGTATTTTGAAATAGAATTTAATTTAAGAATACTGTTTGCTGCTCTAAGTAATAAACCATATGTTACATAAACTGCTACTATGATGGTATAGAAATATACTTTGTCTGGAGCCATAACAATGAAAGGGTCTTTAAAAGGTCCTGTAGTCTCTTCTCACACTAAGAGGCACATGAATTAAAAATAAAGCTTTCCTGACAGATATTTGTCAAAACTATTCTTTAAACTTCTCTCTTTGACAGTGGCCTTAAACCATTTATTCTGATGTTGCATTAGAGTGTTTTTCTTTAGGTGAACTTTGGTCTCCTTTGCTTCAATTTAAGAGCACCACTTCTTTTCCTATCTCAAATCCTATGCGATGGGTTTGACCTACAAGTGTAACAAATCATTTGAAAAAACCTCACATTTCTAGGAAATAACAGAGAGCATAGATTGGAAAAAAAAAACCCAAACCACTTCTATATTCATAACACTCTAAAAAGTAAAGTTTAGACCTGATATAGAATGTAATTTACAATCTTGGTTACCTACATTAATGAACTTAAATTGAAACAGGTTCAGAGAAATGTCAAAATAATTACAATAATGAAAAACCAAGCTTATGAAAAGAGGTTAAAGGACTTGACTTATTTATATTAAGAGTCATTTAATTTTGTTAAGTTAAATATTTGGGGCTTTGAAAGATGTGAAAAAGAACTAATTAAATTGGAAGATAAAGCTAGTGAAAAGCAAACAGCTACAAATGGATTATGAGTATAATTCCAGACAGAATAAGAAAAAACATTTGCAGCCATAAAGTAAATTCTCAGATAAGCTATACAGGGCTGTGGGGACAATTAATTTAACTGCTTTAGCGTAGCATTTGATAAAATATTATCTGGGTTGCATCAAAAAAGAGTATGTTTCTGTTCAATATTAGGAAAATATTCTTCATTATGAGGCTGGTGAGGCACTAGAACAGGTTGCCCAGAGATGTTGCAGATGCCCCATCTCTAGAAGTGTTCAAGACCAGGCTGGATAGGTTTTTGGACAACCTGGTCTAATGGAAATTTTCCCTGCTAATTTCAAGAAGGTTGGACTAGATGACCTTTTAGGTCCTTTCTAACCTATAATATCCTCTGATTTTTTGCAGATTCATTTCTGGGGCACACTTTGCCTTAAAGACCATATGTAATAAATAATTCAGTGTTACTGACACCACACCAATTCTCCAAAGTTTCTCCATTGCTTTGCAATGCCTCTTGCTTATAACTGAGTAGCCCCAAACATGAAGTCAAGAAAAATCCTTCCCTCCCCCAAGAAGATCTACAAGGCTATGTGAAGTTATTGAGACCTTATCCAGCAGCCAGCTGATCCCCTTGTGGAGGTTTTGGCATGCTGTGTGGCTGGCAGCCATTTAGGGACTGGACAGAGGCTGGCTAAGGCTCTGGGGGCAGGGTGTGGGGCAGTGCCCTGACCCTTCACAGGACTTGCTCTGCCCCCACACATACACTGCCCTCCCAGTTGTTCTGAGCCAGCCAGTCATTCCTCTGATCGCCTACGTGTGTGTGCGACATCCTCCAATAATGCCATTGCCTGATATAAGGAAATAAAATGGATTGTTAATATATAATGACTTCATTCAAAATGTATAAATTCTAGTGGTTATTCAGAGGGAAAAAAATCATAAATATGTTTGTCTGCCTCAAGGACTAAATACAAATGAAAGGAACTAAACTTCCACCAGTACATTTTCAATAACTGCAGTATTAGTAGTCAGTCCATTTTTTAATGGACACAACTTCTATAATAGGTAATCCTGTGTGACATGTTAACAAAACAAAAATTCATACTTTTGTAAGAGATTGAAAAATTAACGCTTGAAATATCTCTTTTGAGGATATACCGCCTTGTAAGATTCAGTATCCTGAAAAGAGATAGATTTGCTTATTTTTAAAAATCCTAGTTGAGACAAAAGTGAATTATTCTTTCAAGAATCATGGAAAATGTAATATGTAAGTGTTTAGAAAATAACATTTTGGATTTTATAATCACAGTTTTGCACTGATCCAATTTGTAACATTATTTGTTTAGAAATATGAATGCCTAGTACATAAATTTTAGAAGCAGAAATTTTAATGGCTAAGCAAAAAACATAAAGGTTTTAGGTCTACTATTTAACTAGAAAGCAGCTCACAACATTACGTCCCATAAAAGTCCATGTTATCTCAAAATACACCGTTAGAAATTGATATTTTATCACTGTAATTTATTTTCACTAAGAACATAATTTAGACCTAAATCTTCACTGATGACCTGATAAAATGGGTAGTACCTACCAGCTCTCTCAATTGCCTTTAGTTAGCTGTGAATGAGACTGCAGCTGCCCAAGATTTTTTTTTTTTGACTCATCAGAAATTGTTTCTTGTGTCCTGTGAACTAACATACTGAATTTTTTACAGTGTAATTGGAAGGAATAATTTTGAGATCTGGTATTAATGCTGCTTTCTTTGTATTTGATAAAAATACACCATTAAATGCTCATGTTATCAGAATTACTCTCAGATAGTCTTTTAAAACTTCACTGCTACACATCTGAAGTAATTCTGCAGCCTTCAATATCATCTTTTGTCTTCTATGTTACTATAAGAAATCTACATACAGATCTATGTCCTCGTCATCCCCATGGCATTTCTTATTCACTCACATTCAGAAAGAAATGTTCAATTATATCACTGTATAAATTAATATAGGTCTCTACTGTCTCTTTTTAGACAGTAATGCATTTAATTCTTTTTTATTCACTATGCAGGATGCCAACCTTCTACAGGACTTTTCGTCCTATAATTCGTTGCAAGGAGTTAAACAGGTTCAAAGCCTGAAGAAATAGATTCATAGCTATTGTAGCACTATCCAAGGAGCCTTACAGTCCCTTCTCACTTCCTACCCACAAATCACATAGCAAGTGTAATGAATAAAATATTTAAATGACACCAGCCTCCACATCCTCTTTTCATCCAGAAATTAACAGCATTTGAACTTGGGGGAGGAGGATGCATACGGAAGACAGGAATCAGACATATTTTACTTTATTTTTCATTGCTCTTTAAAAAAAGTTACTTTCATAGCAAAATAACTTTCTTCTGCAGGCAATATCTGTTGTCTTGAAGTATGTCCATTAGTATTACATTTTCAAAAGCATTAACTCATAGCAGTCACCAAGGAGTCCTTTTACTGGCTCAGGGGGTCAGGGAAGAGGAGTGTGAGAGAAGAATGAGACAGAGTAGGGGAAAAGCAATAACATTTACTTTAGAAAGTCGTAGAAGCCAAAAGGTATGTGACTACAAAAAGCAGATTTTTTTAATCAAAAAAACATAGAATTGCTGGAAGGGACCTTAAATATAATTTCTTTCCAACCCTCCTGCCCTGGGTGGAGATGCAAAATATTAGTACTAAAGTAGTCATTTTTTTCTGCTCCAAAATAAACCTCATTCCTAATGAAGGACCATTTGGTTTTGTACCAGTCAGAGAAAACTCATTTTTATCACAGGTTAATTTTTGTAACTGATTGAATTTAGTTTAGTCAGAGGTTTATACCAATATAATATACTACCAGAGCATGACTGAGAACTGTGTGATTATAGACAAATTACAATAAAGCCAAACAGAAATAAATTAATCTCCTAACTGTAAAGAGATAACACATTTCATATTTTAACATATTAGTATGATACCCTCTAATATTTAAGGAAGATGTAATCATTGATGACCTCTTGGACACAGATGACTGAATCTTAAAAAGATAAAAAGATAAATAACACAGCTTTCAAGGTGCCAATAAGAATTACATTTCAAGGTAAGCTTAACAAGACCATATATCTATAATAGCTACTAGAAGAATAAGCATCTAATAAAAGAGATCTCTTACATGAAAGTGATAGACCACTCTCAGCAGGGTAGATTCAGAGGACAGATTATTAGGCATTATTAAAAATTAATTCCTGATCATTATTCTTTCCAGTAAGGCACTTTGTGTATTTTCTATTTAGTGGAAGCAAGAAAGGCATACCTACCTTTGAATAGAACTATTTTTAAGGTAGCACAAGAAAAGAAAACTAGCCAAAAATATCTTATTTTAACAAAAACTAAAGTCATAAAAAATAAAACAGATGTCAAAAGTGGGCCTTAAAGAATCATAAAAATTCTTCCCCCATTAAAACTTGTAGGCCTTCCAGGATATAGTATGGTGCCAGAGGTTAAAATTTATCCAATAATCTCTGGAGCCAAAAAAGGCAATTGTACTTTATCCTACATCTCTCCTGTTTCAGAATCTCATTACCAGAGTTTACAGAAATGTTTGTGCTGTAAATATTATAGGTGCTACTTTAGGAAAAAAATTTGATTGCAGAAGAGTTTTTTTTCAGTGATGAGAAATCTTTGATGCATACAAACAGTATAAAAGTAGAAAAGAAAATTAACATTTTACTTATGTGTCTGACTTGTTTGTTGACATTAATCTTACTGTTCCATACAGTTTTAATGCTCTTCCATTACAAATCTCCCCAAAGCCTCTGCCTCACAGACATTTATATCTGTGGTTAGTTTCTTTGAATAAAGTCATCCTTTAGCAAAATTGGGAAGGTAAATTCAGGTACCACTGAACAAATTAAGTTCTTTTACATTCATATTGAGCTCAGTTTCTGCTGGACCTCATAAATCACTCAAAGATATATTATTGTCTGTGGCCCAGAAAACTAGATACAGAGCCCCTCCAGAAGCAATGTGACTTCCAACTTACAAAATTACCTATTTGCTTCACAGCTCTGGAAAACCTTTTGCTTAAGAGTAGCAAAAAGATAGTCAATGAATTCTGATTCTCTTTATGGCAAATAAGTATGTTAGAAAAGACATTTTATGTCTTAAAATATCCTTTGTTCTCCCTTGAAATCCACTAATTATTGCTACAATGTTTCCATTGTTACTGAAAACAATTGCTCATGTATATGTGGTATGGTCAGTTTTCTGAATTTCAGTTTTCTGAGACAAATTTAACACATAAACTTGACTGTGTACACAACTATTACCCCATATACTCTCTGAAAAGGTTCTATTTTTAACTGCCTTCAACATAACAGGTTTGACTTTTAACTCAAAAGACAGGATTTTTTTTACCACTCTTGTTCTACTAAACACCTACCTGTGACGTGCCCTGCAGAGCCTGGGCACAGTTCAGTGACCTCTTTCTTTCCATGTCCTATGGTATATATTTTTCCACAGATATACACAAATTAATTTTTGAATAATTCATGCAGATATTAAGGATACTTATAATCTAAGATATAGTAAGCACATACAAAATTTCCAACATGCACAATTGCTGTGACATTAGCTTTACCATGAAAGCTTTCCGTGGTTCATTCTAGGACAGATTATAAAATTCAATTCCACAGACTGTTGCTAAATATTTGGTTTACAATATACACTATCAGGTTAAAAGATGCACACAATTTCATACAAACTTGTTTAAGAAAATGCTTTAATTTATTTAGATTTAATCTAAAACTGTAAATCGCTCATAATTACATAGGCAGAAGTATTTAAATAAGCTAGAGGGCCAGTGAGCAGGTTGAAGTCTCAAGATTTTCTAAGAAAATTAGTTTGGCTGTGACCATGGGGACACCAACATCCAGCCCCACTTTGTCCTTTCCTTTACCATCATATTGCAATTTCATGAGTTTAGCTTCATATTCAAAGTGCTTATTGCAAAATCCACTGAGTGTTAGTCAAGTATAGCCTTCCAGTGGTGGTCTGAGAGTGTTAACACTGCCTCTTTCTGAGTAGCAATGCATGAACATTAGTTGTACTGGATAAAGACCAAAAGACTTCTGTGGCAAGAAAAATGTCAGGGTTAGATGGAAAAGACCAAGGAAAGACTATCTTACATATGTTTTACTAGAAAGCAAAACTACATGAGAAGTCATAAAACATTAATCGGGTTTGATTTCCATAATAAGCCACATTTTGGATCTTGTGGTTTATTAAGAGGAAACAGTAGCTCTACATGAAGTTATTTCACTATGCAATTCCACTTGAGATGGATAGTTTTCTGACTGCTGTAATAAAGAAAGAAAGAAAGAAGGAAAGAAAGAAAGAAGGAAAGAAAGAAAGAAGGAAAGAAAGAAAGAAGGAAAGAAAGAAAGAAAGAAAGAAAGAAAGAAAGAAAGAAAGAAAGAAAGAAAGAAAGAAAGAAAGAAAGAAAGAAAGAAAATTTTCTGTGAAAGATCTACGTCTTTCAATTCATTTTTCAGTTGGTGTGTAATTTGACAAACTCCTCCAGACAACAGAGATATATTAGATCATGGGTGTGAATAGCTCCGAATCAAGAAGCTGAAGATCAACACAATGCAAATGCATACAATAGCAAAATGTGACTACATGCAGTCATTATGGCTAAGTCAGCAGAGATCCAATTAGAAGAATATGGAGGGTTATTTTGTCATCCAGAAGGAAATATCTATATTTTACTAGATGAATGGTTTTCTAGATAGTAGTTGTAACTTGACTACCAGCTGAGTTTAGTGGGCTCAACATAGTTGTGTACTACCACTCAGTAGGTATTCAGGTATATGAGATAGTTACACAGTACTCACAGATATGAAATATGTCAGAAACCTGTATACTACTGAAAGTTGTTATGAGGTGAAGGTAGGATAGCTTATATCATCTAAACTGGCACTAAGGGCACTAAGGACCTTCAGAAACCTACACCGACTTTGATGAGGGGTAAAGACCTATAAAGACACATTAATTGAATCTGGGTCTAAGTCTGATCCAAAATATAACTTTACCCTGAGACTTTTTCTGAAAACCCATACTTCAACTCTTATTGTCACCCTGTGACAGAAACAGTCTTGTTTGGGAAACTGACTCAGCTTTTTATCCTACTTTATTTGTCCCCCTTCTTGTTCCTGGGATAGTTTGAGGTAGCACTGCATGGTCAGAAGTCAGAGGAGAGGACAGGACCATGGAAGCCATGAGTTTATGGACAATCAGTTCAGCTGAGCTGATTCAGTTGCTTGCTGTACTTAAAAGAAGGCTGTTAAGCTAACTCAAACAGCTTACAGAACTGCATCTGATCTCTTTCAGAGACAGACAGATGCTTCCAGATGTGCCTTTTGTCTTTCCTTATCTTTGGCTTTAGACTCTTCATTCCCATGCCGGAGGTTTCCAATGTTTTGCCTGTCAATGAACAGAAAAATTGTTTAATAAGTGTGTGGCCATATGAATGTGCATCTGTTTGTCCCCCTGTGGAAAACTAAAAATTTTCCTTTCAAGTACAGAGTTCATATGTCTTTTTTTCAAATTCCTCCCATTAGTTAAACACACTTGGGCCCAATAGCAAACCTATTTTGAATTTAATTTGAAAAAGTTTTACAGACATAATACAAGGCCTACGTAGACAAAAAATTGATAGTATTCTGCAAATCCTGATTTTTAAAAGTTATTTGATGAAGGAAAGTTGTTTAGCTCAAATATGGGCTTGCACTATATCACTTCAGTAATTATTTTTTCACGTTGACTATTTTCCCATTCCACTAGATATCATTCTCTTTTTTCTTTGCAATTTTTTTCTATTTTATTTAAAGAAAAAATTACTTAGCTAAACTTAATCAAAATAAAATTTTAAATACTGTAGATATTGTAACGAGTGTATTTTTACTTTTCTGGAATTATTTTTTCTGTAAATATTTATCAAAAATTATTGAAGCTCAGCAAAATGTTTAAAATTCCAGTTCTGCTTTCCAATATAAGTTGCACTCAAAATTTAACATCTTACAGAAACTGCTGCATGAATTTCTATTAACACTTATAGTATTCCTTTACATCAGCTAAAATTCGCAGCACCATTTCCTAGTATCTAAATATTTTGCAAACATTATGATAAAATAATACACTTTTGTGCAGGGATCAGTGAAATATTTTAAGAGATGATACCTTTTGCTAAGAGATTTAGAGTTAACTACTACAATGAAATCACTAAGAAAGAACACAGTTTTCAGAATTAAGATAATGTGTCCTTAAATGCATTCCCTGAATGGCAACTTTTCTAATGAGATCAATTATACCAGAGCTAACAGTGAGTAAACCTGAGAGCTAGTGAGAAGCAAAAGAATTTTAATGATACCAGAAATCAGAAATCAGCTAAGAAGATCAACAAAGAGAGGTGAAAGATGTTTTGAACAGGTGAGAGACTTTATATATTACCACAAATCCAGAGAACTAAATTCAAAGCTCTTAAATAAACTATCTAACTTCTGCATCACTACTTGTTCTGAGAAAAAGGAGAATGTCATATCTTGGTCTCTCCATATTTTTCCTTAAACTGAAAGAAGAAGTGTGTCTTATAATGTATTTTTTTCAATGTATGTAGCAACACCACCTTTGCCTTTCTTTAGGATTGTAGGCAGTATTGACCTGGAAGCAAAAATGCAACTGGAACTTTGGTTTGGATGTTTCAAATTTTGATATGTAATTTTGCACATACTATTTTCTCTGACAAAAAACAAATGTCCTTGTTTTCAGAGTAAAATTGTATTTATTAAATTTTATATTCAAATTTTTCAAAGACATGAAAGAGCAGTAAAAATCTAGTTCATAGGTAATGTGATTTATAAATTATCTGTTTATTATTTGTTTCACATTTGTTAGCCACATATGTTCATATTCCCTACATATGCCAAATGTTCCTAAAAGATACTTATGGCACACTGAAGAAAAAGTCACAGGAGGAAATCTTTTGTATTATGACCATGAGGACGGCCATGCCAAACCAACCTGTTTAGCAACAAGCTGGGGGTTGAGCCAGACAAGGAACAAAGCTGATAAGAAGCAGATCCTGGTAGGTGGAATAGCTTTTTTATCATGCCAGTGTCCTTCCTTAACACAACTCCCTTACACAACTGTCTCAGATGTGAAAACGACCCCTCTACACCTAGGGGAATTTTTGGGACATTCTTATGAAGTCCTGCAGGTGTTCATCTCTTCTGATGAGGCTTACCTAGCTCATCTGTGCTGGCATAAGAGACAGTTGTTATGTCTTAGAAGGTATCATAAACCATCAAATACCCCCTGACTCATTTCTGGAACCTTGCCCCAGAACACACGGATCACAGTGCTGCAGCAGTGTACAACTCTCCCATCTGGGCACTCCCATCTGAACCTGATAATTAATATACCTGGTAAGGTATATTAATCCATTGGACTTTACGTTTTGTGGACTTGCCCCACCCCTAGAGGATCAAGACAGCAACTATCACTTTAACAAACAGACATTGTGATTGCAGGCCTGTTCACTGGATTCTAGGTGGTGATATCTTTATAATCTTATTCTTCTTTACACTTTCTTTCTTTCTTTGCAAATTTTCCAAAGTGTTATATTTATACTTTATATTTTGGTTATAAATAACCAAACCAGGTACATATCTCTTTCCGTCACAATCAAATTGTTCTGAAGAAAACCAAACCCATATACATATCTATAAATATCTGCCATTTGGGGTCATTTCACTCTAATCCAGTCAAAAGGTTCTATCATTAAGAAGAACCTCAGTTATCCTGCCCTCTGGGGTGGAAGGAAGCAGTGACCCTCCCCTCATACACAAATGCCTTAGAGCTCTCTTTAGGGGTTCTATCTCAAACTGTGTGTGCAACGAGTTTTGCCTTTACAGAAGCAATGACAGCCAGTTTGCAAATGAGACATTGTTTTACAGTGGTTATTATCAGTATTATGATAATTTCTCCTCTTCAAATTGATCATTGCATTCATTTATATATCTGAGCTTTAGATCAGACTTCAGAACATACATACCCAAAAGTAACCTTAACACAGAATCAGTTCTTCATAATGCAAATTGTCTAACCCTAGAGGTTCAAAACTGAATTTTAAGCAGTGGGCCAAATTAATCTTTAATGTAATTTCACTCATGTCAGTATGCATAACATCAACTATTAATTTGACCTAATTTATTAGGAAGACTGTGGGCAGATTATAAATGCTACTCAGTTTGCACTCAGTATAAAAATGCATTATTTATGATCATGAAGCTGAGTGGTTTTTATTTGTGGCCAAAGTAATTTGGTTAAAATCTACATACTTGTCTTAAAAAAAAAAGAAAAAAGGAAAAATATTTAATTTATAATGACTCCATATCAGCAGAGCGCTTAAAACTAGAGTTCAGGCCGAAGGCTTAAATATTTTTCTCTGTCAGGCCCAATGATTATTTGAAGTTTGCATTGTCTAATTATTTTTTCTTTTCTTTTTTTAATTCTACTATTAAGTCTTCATGTAAAGAAAGTGCTAATCTACAAGCAAAGAAATAAGGCTAATCTAAAGCAGGGAAATTCACCAAAGTATGAAGTCTATTCACTTATCATCTCATAAATATGGGTAAGTATTAATTATTAATCTAGGGACTACTTGTATTTTTTTCATAAAAGAGTTTAGTTTAAAAAAAAAAAAAAAAAAAAAAAAAATAAAAAAAAGGAGGAAGAGAAGGTAAGATTTTAGTTGCCTAACTCTGAGTGAACACACAAACAGACCTGAAAACAAATAAATGCTGATATATTTCAAAAAGAACTACAACAGTGACATTCAATTTCAGCTTTTATCCAAAGATATTGGCATGGCTCTAAGCAAAAATCTGAAGCATAAAGCAGATAAATATAAAGTACTTTTTGCCACATTATTGTAATCTCTTTTTTTCTCACTTATGCACGAGGCTATACCTTCCAATTCTTTCCCTTTCATTACCTGAAAGAGATTGGTGCACTTGTCCTGTACTGTTAAAGACTTCTGTGCCCCAATTAAGACTAACCTTGAGTTTTTCTAAGGTAAAAATCCTATATATGAATGTCTGAGCTTTTCTCTAAATTCATTATTATTTAGCAATTCCTTTTGTTTCTTTTCTATTTTTTTTTTTTTTTTAGGTTAATCTTTTGATCCTTAGAACTCTTAATTGCAGTGACAATGGATGTTTATGGACTATGTTAAGTTTTGTACACTCAAGGATTGAAAAGCTGTCCTAGCTTTGAGAAAACATGATACACTGCCTGCTTCTTCTGCAATATACTGATAAATATATACTCTGAAGTTTAGGCACTTTGTCTGCTACCAACAAAACCCTTGATCTGCAATGTCCTATACAGTCTTCATGACATCTTCTAGCTATTGGTGCTGTCAGGACTACATGGCATTTTTCTAGATTTTCTCATGTTTCCCACATGTTTGTAATACTTTACCTTCCTATACTTATTTTTCTTTCTGGGAATATCTAGATAAAATAAATTGCCAGTCTTATTTCAGAGACTAAATTTCTTAAAACACAGTTTTCAGTAATTTCAGGACAAGCAGTTCTATATTCACAGTGGACATTAGTGACCAGTACAGCTGAATTTAGAGGATTTAATGCAGATGAATATCACAGCTTGACCTCTCCCATATCATAAAGATCACTCTGTGTGTCACATTGCAAAGAAGTTGCAATTACAGAACTTACAACCTCTCTGATGACAACTTTGAAAGTTGAAGGGTTGGAGCAGGTCTCCATTCCTTGCTGAAGAGGCATTCTGTCTTCCAATTAAAAAAAAGAAGACAAAAAAGACCCCAAAAAACTCCATATTTTCTTCTAGTTTCCAGAGAGTCTCTTTCCTCTTGTATCTTTTCAAGTCACAACTCATACATTCTCAAATTTCAACTGACATTCACATTGATTGTGGAATTAGATACACTCAAGGGAGAAAACAATTTTAAGGAAGCAGCAGATGTAATACATGTCACTTTTGTGTCTAACTCTGGACAGGAAAAGTTATTCAGCATCCCCAAAGTGGTGAGAGAAGGAGCAGCAGAAATTGATTAATTTTCTTTGCTTAGTATTTATTATGCTTTCAACCACCTTGAAATACAGACTGTACACTTTGATTTATGGTCTGAATGGCTATCTACATTTGTTGCCACTTCAGAACAGAATCAGTCCATCTTTAGTTCTGAGATATATTGTAACTCCTTCTAGGAGTTGTTCTTTCACAGCTCAACCCAAATAGCTGCTTCAAGAAGAAAAATATATTTGAGTAATAATTGACCCAATCTGTCTATCTGTTGGACCCTTATTTCAGTTTCAAGTTAAAATCAGTAAGAGGACAGTATCTATGTGCAGCAATAATGCTGGACCTTGAATAGAAATGTAAGCTTAGAGCATCTTTACACAGCTTTAAAACAGTGACTCAGGCCCTAACTTCAGTTGCATTTAAATCATCAGACTGGGTCTTCCAGTTTGGCTTTCAAAGCCCACTACTCCCTCTGGAGCAGCAGTGTGCCAGTGTAATGCTGAAACTCCTTGTAGTTTTAGGGTGGATTTACCTAAGGCTACTCCATTTCATCTTCCTCCTGCCTGAGGCCTTTATTCTCAGGCAGCTTTTCTTTCAATACTGCTCCTCTTTTTTACTTCTTGGTGGTAAAAATATCATGTCAGTCCTGATTTGTCACTTCACAAGCTTTCTAGTAACTACTATAGCACTGATAAACCCAAAAGTCTCCATGGAGTTAGAAAAGAGAAAATACTTGAAAATTAGCAATAATGACCACATTTGCCTAGGCAAAGGCAGGAAATATTGCTGAATGATAAAATAACTTTTCTAACATTTTTTTTTCCTTTATCACCACTACATCTGAATACAGATTGTTTTATAGCTGGACCTCTGAATTGAGTCTAACAATCTGTATCACGGCAATTAGTTCAGAAACAGCAGTTGTCAAACATCAGCTCTTCAGCAACAGTAAAATATTGTTTATTGGTTAGAACTACACTGTTAGAAATGCACACAGAGACATTTCATGTTGTGCCTTCCATCTTTCTGTTTTCCTCCAGGGTATCAGCACCAAAAGAAAACAGACAATATCAGTAGGCATATTTTTAGTTTGTACTTTTGTATTATGTTTTACAAGCAGAAATCGAATCATTGTTACGTCACTGATGTATGATAAGTTATCAGCTCTGAACTAGCTTAGAACTATATTTTGATATAAGATTCCATTAAGTCTGAAGCTTATACCCAGACAAAAACAAAAAAAAACACCCAAAATTACCCCAACCCCCTCAACCTAGTTAATTTCCTTTATTTAAGCTGCTTAGTGTAATTGTTATTATTAATATCACAAAAAGATAATGACAGACAACTTATTTTGAACAGAGGGCTTTTACCCTTTATCCTGATTTCAGTGAAAAAATTATGTATGTGCAGCTCTGCTGAAGCCTGGTTTGATTGTTTTTTTTAAATGCTTCTTTAGCTGCACCTATTATTTTAAGAAGGATAATTCTGGATAGAACTCTTTAAAAATGGGTTCTCATAATCTATAGCTCTTCATACTAGAAGAAAACTTATCTTATAAAGTAATGCCAGGCAAAACTTTATCGTTAACAAATTAAAGGTCATGTCTCAGTAATTTAATGGGGGTCATATGCTGTTGAATATTCAAATATGACGTACTTTGTTTGTTTTAAACGTTTTTTAGAATAATTTAAAAAAGAATAATTTATAGTGATATGACTATATTTCAGATGTTGGTACTGCTGTGAAATTTTGACATCCTTTCTGTATTTACCCATGGGTCACATCCATTGCAATTCTCAGTCCTATTTGTGATATTCTTTCATGTTACTGTATCCCTTCATGTGCTTGGAAAGATCCCCTTGATAAGAAATTATAAATTATATGTATAGATGTTCATGTTTGCCTCAGCATATGCACCAAAATGGTGATTCTGACTTTAAGGTACAGCATACCAAAATTCCCAGTCACAGAGAATGTACTATGACCTTGCTAACTTGTTCTTCTGATCAACTTCTTTGTTAAGGGGGAGAAGAGAAGGGTCCTGTTTTGAAGCTTCCAAGCTTTAGCACAGCCTACCTTGGTTTATGTTCCAATTTCATGTTAAAAGCTCTGGTCCCGACTCCCACCTATTTTTGCATTTAAAGATATCAAAATTCTGAGCCGCAGATTACAGCATCTTGTCTCTTCTGAACACAGGCAACCTTTGCCTACAGCAAATGGTGTTCCCACACTGTTAGACTTAATTCAGTTCAAGGACTGCAGCATGTTTTGGAGTTACAAACTTTGGTCACCATAGCAGGCAATATGCCATCACACTTTTAGAATTCAGGTCTCAAGCATGTGTCACTTCACATTGCTTCTTGAATTGATGTGCTACCATAAATTAAGATATCTGCATGATGTCTCAAGGGTAACCTTTCTGTAGTGTCATAGCAGTACTCTGTTTTCCTATGTAAAGTATTTAATTCGTGTTTGACAGATTGTCTTGCTGAGTAACTACTGAAACTGTAAACTTTGTGACCACTCACAAACCCTGTAGTTATAAATTTAGATTGTATTTGCTAATGTGCCTGGGAAAAGTAGCATGTTCTGGTTAAAACAACTTATTCTGATGAGATGTGGTCATGCACATAAGTTACCAAAAAAACTTTCCCTACAGAAAGTGAACAAGAAGAAAAATATGTTTTTTCACTACTTAAGTATCCAGTGATAGTAGGCCTTGCATACAGATTTATGCTCTTAAATTTAAAATGTATGTCAATATACAATGTTATTGAACATTGCATGCAATGCTGCATGTCTCCTTTGTTTTTGAAATTAAGAAAAAAAATGTCAGTCACAAAGAAAAGAGAAAAAAAGAGAAGAGCAACAGCAGATTAACAGCACATCACTGGACTAAAGGATGGAAATCTAGACTTTATCAGCCTTTTTGTTTCAATGTCATTTAAATTGTCATTAAACATCCTTCAAAGCATCCATCAGAGACAATGTAAGGCTTAAAACTGATTTGTATTTTTTTAGTAAAGAATGCTAAAATTACACAAAGGGTAAATAGTCTTTGATGAATATTCTTCTTTTCTTATTTATTACCAATATTAAGGGTGTACCAGAGCTGACAAATATGAACTTATAATTCATAACTGATTTTCCACTCTTACTGTAGATCAGTATGGACACTAAGAAAACAACAGCCTTCAAAATATGTTCCATTGTCTCCAATTTTTGGAAACATTAGGTTGAAAGTCAGTCTTTGAAATCAATGACAGTGGACAAAAAAAGAATGTAGATACTCCAAAGCTCCCAATAGCAGATACTGGAAAAATAAAAAGTATGACAACTTGGCATGGATATTGAGAAAAAATTACAGGACAGGATGTTCCGTATACCTCTATTGAAGTAAACATGAAAAACATTATTTCTGTCAATGACACAACATTGTGGAGAAACAATTTTACCAAATGTACTTGACATTCTTATTTAAGACCATACATTTGATTGACAATGATATCTATCATGCAAGGCTTATTATATTTCATATGTGTAAGGCATTTTGTTTGAGAATAAGTTAGATTTGCTATGAAAGAGAAGATTGTACTAGATCATCAGGAAAGTGTAAAAAAGTTAGTTTTACAGTCTTGAAAGAAAGTGTATTAATTCAATTTCACTACTGCCATTGTATTTACATTTTTTAAACTTTTTTTCACCTTTTTAGTTAGTTGATAAAACATTCCTACAATTCTTGCTTTGCTAAGGACTTTTCTTAAACCATCACTGTCTCTGCTGAACATAGCATAACCTCACATTCTTGCAACAATGA
Organism: Polioptila caerulea; assembly: GCA_013397295.1. Taxonomy (NCBI): domain Eukaryota; kingdom Metazoa; phylum Chordata; class Aves; order Passeriformes; family Certhiidae; genus Polioptila; species Polioptila caerulea. The sequence goes on from VYXF01009739.1 coordinate 98,069, forward strand.
ATTTACTGCTTTCAGTTCTTCACAGATTAATAAAACTCAAAGAAATGATACAGAAGTTTCAAGAAGTTTCAATTCACATAATTTCTAATTGTACAGTGCTATAAATTTGCCTAATAATTTTTTTCTTATAGATTCTTTATTTGGTGCCATTTCATTCCTCCATACAATATACTAATTACCTCAAACAGAAATGTAGATTATGCATACTATAGAAAAAGTGGATTTGGGAGGGAAAAACAGAACAAAAAATTATATTTCACTAACATTTATTTCTCATTTTAGGAAACATAGCAGATTTTCAGGGTTGTGTATGATAATAATTGGGTATCTCGAGTCTATACAGGGGAAAAAACAATGAAAGAAAAATAAGTCAATATCTATTTCAGCATAGGAGCTCAAATCTCGAATGAGTTTAATCTGAGTATCGATAACCTTTAGTAGTTTGGAATAACTGTGATAAGTATTACAGTACCTTAAACAAACAAAGTATACAAACAAAAAATTACGTTTTCTAGTCTAGTCATTCTGAACTCCTAGTATGTACTGGATAATATCTATGAAGCTAAAGTTATCATCAGGAACTAGTACTATGGTGCAAAACATTCCAGGCCATCACAATATTGGCATCTTTTGGAAGTAGCTTTCTTCTGAAATAGATAAAGCATGCATTATAATGACTTATGAAACTGAGCTTTCTGAGAAAACCATTAATGAGGTCTCTATTATTGCAGAAATTTTACTTTTAATAAAACAGTGTGACACACATATGAATCTATACTTACAGTATAGTGCATATCTTGTTCTTTACACATTGTACACAATTTCTGAAAACAATTTTGAGACGTTACAAATAATATTGGTTATCATAGGATTCAATGCTGCTGAACACCACACAGGACTGCTTAAAAAGCCTAAAAGTGTTAAGAAAAAAAAAAAATATATATATATGTCCACCAGGATCCCCAGGTCCTTTTCCACCAAGCTGCTTTTCAGCAGGTCACTCCCACCCTGTTCTGGTGCAGAGGGCTGCTCCTCCCCAGGTGCAGGACCCTGCCTTTGCTGAATTCCAGGCAGTTCTTCCCTGCCCATCTCTCCACCCTGCTGAGGTTCTTCTGAAGGGCTGCACAGCTCTGTGGGGTATCAGCCACTCCTCTCAGCTTTGTGTTGTCACTGAACCTGCTGAGGATGAATATTCATCCAAGCCATTGATAAATAAGTCAAACAATACTGACCCAGTACTGAACCCTGGGGGACACCACAAGTGACAGACCACAGCCAGACCCTGTGCCACTGATTAGGGCATTGGGATCTGCTGATGATAAGCCACTTCTTACCCCACATCACTGTCCACTCATCCAGTCCACACTTCCTGAGTTGCCTGTGAGGATCTTGGGAGAGATAATGTCAAAAGCCCTGCTGAAGTGGAGATAAAAGACATCCACTGCCCGCCCCTCATCCATCCAGGTAGTTTTTACACCATAGAAGGCAATGAGACTGGTCAAGCATGATTTACCTTTGGTGAATCCATCCTGACTACTCCTGACCACCTTTTGTCATCTTGTCATACATTAAAATCTGAGGATGGTACACTCTGAATGAGGAAAACAGTTCAGTCTAGTAAATCCTAACAATGACAAAAACTTTAATTATAAGGTAACATCTGTAGTGTCCCAGAGTTCCATGACAGAATTCTGATGCCACTGAACCACTTTCTGAGTGGTAACTACAGTATTAACAGAAGATGTTGGGAATGGAAGACCTTCTGCCAAAGTATTTGAGCTTGTATACTGTATCTTCACTTATAATTGCTTAGAAAAGAAATAGTATACTATTCTTTTATGACTATTTGATCATTAATAGATTTAATCTACTGAAAGACAGTTATGTGTCCACCATCTGGATGAGATTGAACTTGAAAATAGATCGACATCAAGACATTGAACTCAAACATTCAGCCTCAGAGATAACTAGAAAATGAACTGGTACAAATTCTAAGGTTTTTTTCTAACCTTTCTTCATACAAAAACACTCTGAGACAAATTGAATTCTTTTATGAAAATCTCTGATCTAAGAACATGACCAGTTTTTCTTTGGGTTTCAAGATCATACTTGTATGTCATGGATACACCTCTAATTGCAGGTTTAAATGTTTAAAAAGAAAACATGATTTTAAGCTTTTACAGAAACCTTTAGCCTTGATTATGTAAAGCTTCTAGTTTCTTGTCTTTCTGTTAAGGAAAACGAATGTATTAAAATATTAGCCCTTGATGTATTCTAACTCATAATGTGCTGTAGCATGCTGTACTGCACAAATTGTGATAAGACTAACCTTTTGCATTAATCCATAACACTTTCTAATAGGGTAACATGCAAAATGTTCTATTTGCTAGAGTCTTCACACCAGAATCACCCTGGAAATCTGATGCTGCACAACTTCAGAAGTAGACTACATAAAAAAACTCCACTCTTTTTGCTTAGCAACCATTTGAGAAGGTATATATATTTTAACATTATATACAACAAAAACTCTTTAAAGTCACCATTGTTAAAATGCGTAAAATAATATTAAATTATATATCGTAGATTATACAATATATTTTTTTTAAATTTCTTCCTTCTAGGTGGAGCTGATACATATTAGCTAAAAAAATAATCTCATGATTTAGTATAATTGTTAGTCAGTAAAATTATTAAGGCTTCTGTAACAAAATCAGTCTGTAACTATTTAACACCGAAATTCCCAACCCCTCAGCACCAATCCACAAATGTTCCCCAAAGTTTAGTATTGCAACTTTCAGATGCTTTCCAGTAGTGGAAGGGCTGAGAAACTTGAGCTTCAAGTACTCACAGACACAAGCAGGCATATGTCATGGTTTAGGAATGGGACATCCCAATTTAGTGCTCCCATTGAGACTGTCCAAACCATAAGTCACTTGCTCACTGTCTCTCCCCTTGAACAGGGCTGGACAGGAGAATTGGATGCACAATAGCTGAAGATCACAGGTTTAGATAAGAATAATTTATTGGAAAGAGCATTGAGATTAGAAAATGAACAGTAACTGCAACAATATTAATAAAAAGTGTACAAGAGACAGGCAGGTGATTGGCTTTCCAAATGCTCACCACAGAGCCTGACCTGACCTCACCTGACCTCACCACACTTGACTGCAGCCATGCCATCCTGACCCTTCCCTCCAGCATGGAATAGGCATTATCCCACCACTCCCTCTGCCACACAGACAGAAGGAACCCCTTTTCCCCCGAAGACACTCCTTTTCTCCCATTGCCAGAAGGGTGCAAGGTGGTATAGAATGACTTTCAGGTCCTAGCCACGCCCTCTCCTTGCTGCTGCAGAAATGAACCCTGGCCTGGCGTGAACCAGGACAGGATGTAACTCTGGTTCTGCCCATAAGTCAGCTCCAGCTCAGAAAGCGTTGGCAGGGTGTGAGGGGGAAGACAATTACCAGAGCTAACTGGTATCTACCAACTGCTCCTCTAGGTTCCTGAAGCTCCAGCAAGGTTTTGGTACAACACTGACCAGTCTGCAGATGTAACACAGGTCTGTCAGCACCAGGTGGTCAACAAACCTAAATATAGGACCCATTTTTTGAAGCTCCCAAGCTGATTGCTTGTTGCCTTCAGCAGAAAATGACAAGGACTTAAGCCTCATCCTTGCAAGGGAACACAAATCATAAATCCAAGTTTATCACAAGCATTTCTGCTATACAATATTAAATTGATAATGGTAAAACTTAGTTTTCAATTAGCTTGATGAAAATTGTAATCATCCTGCCTAAGTGATTAATTATGTCATACTTAATTTTTGTTTATTATAGTTCATAACATTTTAAAAAAGCAGATTTAAGTAATCTTTTCTGTCAGTAATGAATTGGGGACAGACTCAGGGAGAGCACCCAAGAGAATCAGCAGTTCCACCTGAGAGACTAGGTATTACTTTTTATTCAACTCTCTAGTTCTCACATTCATCAACCAGTAGAACTGTCAGCCATGAATATTTGCATTTCCAGTGTCAGCTAAAGAAGCAAATGGAAGAAAAACAGGGAGCACAAAATATCAAATTTCAAAATGTATTCTATTGTTGCATTGGTTTCATTTTGTATGAAGTACTGCCTTATCTTGCTAACATTTTAAGCAACATGGGTTTCTTGAATTAGATGGATGGGTTGTGCACTTAACCCTAGAGTCTCCTGGGTGGGACCTATAACATACTATCTGTGGAATAGCAAAGGAAGAAATTACATAATAATTAGTAGAATCTAAGCAAATATTTCAAAAGCATGACAGCTTCCTTTGGTTCACTTTGGTTAGCTAGAGAGCTTCCAGAAAGAATTTCCATCATGTGGGAGTGTTTTGTTTGCTTTTTGTTGGTGTTTTTTAAAGGAAAATTAGGATTGTTCTAAAACTTAGAGCACACTAAAGTTGAAGTTCTTATCATTTTAATGGTCTGATGGATTTGTGTGAAATTTTAATTACTTTTTTCCTAATTACATTAAGAAATTGTCATGATTATATACATAATCATGTATATAATCATCCAGTGTTTCACAGGTTCTTCTTTTCCTCTTTTTTTGTGAAGCATAACAGTTGTCAAGCAAAGGCAAATGAATGGCAACATTAATATTCTTGACATGCTGCAATATTGTGATGATGAATGCCATAAAAGAGACTGTAAATAAAAAAATTAATGAAGCAATAACATAAATGGAGGTCATGGGTGTTCTTTCCCCCTCCTTCACTGTTATTAGTGAAGCACTTAAGCATGTCCTTAGCTGTAGGCATGTGAGTAGTCCCACCAGTTAATAGTACTATTCACATGTTTAAAATTAAACATTTGCATAAGTGCTTTGCAGACTTGAAGGCTCTAAGTGAAACGATTTGCCAAAACTGAACTCATCTTGGTTTTAAGAACAAGAGCAATGACATGGAAATAAGTTTCCAAGCCATATGGCATCAGCCACTCTGACCTGCCACCTAGAAAAGCTCTGACAACAGGTCGAACAATCAGCCAGAGGTCACACTGGAATTCTTTTACTATAATCACAAAATGGCTTTTTTTCTTATTCTTTAAACACTAATTCACAACCAAAAGTTTTCTTGACAAGGAGAAGTGCTGAGAGGAGGGAACCATAGAACTGAAGGCTTTTAACTTTGGTGGCAAGTAGCTGTCACTTTTTATAGGACAACTTCTGAAATGCTGTGCTCCAGAAGGCAGCCCCAGAGACATATTCCTGCCTTTTTGATGCCTCACTGAACATTCTCTAGACCCTCTTGAAATCAACAACTTCCTTAAGATCTTATTTTCATGGTAGTCTTTCATTATTATGGTAATATTTATTGCCATAGTATTAACTAGCAGATACACATACCTGCTAGGAGACTACAGACAAGACATATGTATTGCTTACCTGAGTGATTGAGCATCTCACATCAAAATGAGAGTTCCAAGGAAATTAGTCTATCAAAGATGGAGACAGTGCCAAATTTCTCCCGTGTAGCTCTTCTGACAACCTTTCGTTTTCTGAGTTGCCTCAATTCTTGAAAAGTTGACTGAAGTAAGAACTTCTCTTTTTCCTGGTGATATTTCAGCAACATATTTTTCAATTTGACACAAATGTCTTTGTTCTGACAGAATCTAAATGCCTACACGTTGTATACATCCTTTATAAAAATTCCTTAATTAAAGTGTTAACCTTTCAATATACATATCATTTTTGAGAGCTATAACAAATACTTATGAGTTAAAAACACCAACAAAACAATTAACTAACTGTTAAGGATCTCAAGAAGGACTATTACATTACCAGCTACCTGTTTTTTTTTCATTGTTGCAACACAATGAATTTTCTATAGGGTGTAATGCGTTCCTCCTCCAAGAATGATAGTCCTGCTTGTGCTTATTCTGTTGCACTCCTCCAGGTAAAACAGACTTTTAGAAAATAGCCAGATGGTCTTTGAAGATTTGGTAAGTCTTTGGGCTAGTTAACTGTAATAACATGAAGGTATTGGTTGTCAGACCTTTAATGGGTGATGAATTGCATAGCTCTTATACCTGCAGTTGCCCATTACAGTCTGAGTCAATGGTTCACTAAGAAAACTTAAAAATATAATTTGGCACCTTAGATATTCTTAATATGAGTATTTTTAAAGCTAACCTGAATTGATTTATTTAAGAAAGTTACCTCAATTAAAAATGTACACATGGAAATAAGTATTTTTAACTAAAATCTTCTTTCTGTTTACCCAATTAGATTGTTGTGTAGCTCTGGGAAAAAAAAAAAAAAATTACTTGTCTTTCAGATTTTACCTCTTTTGTAAGAGTTCTTTTTCATGGGAGGCTGTCATATTGAAAGTCAGAATGTAGCTCTTTAACTTTTCATGTTCAGCTTTAACAATTTTAAGTTGAAAACTCTTTCTCCTCTTATTTTATAAAAAACAACTTATCCAATATGGCTTCATATCCCCTGCCTCACATCCCACCCTAGCTCCTATTTATATACAGAACACACTTCAGCTTTCATCATAGGACCACTGTCATGGGCTCCAAGAAAAAGATGATATTCACACATTCAGTGAACAGCTGGCAGCTGATGTTTTTAAGTTGGTGATGCTTGAACTTCTCTTCTTCAGAATATCTCTATGAATTATCTCTAATTTTAAACTACACTGAAAGCCAACAAAGATATTAAAGAGCTATATATTGATTAAGTCATCAAGGCCCTTTGGGGTATCTGACTTGAAGCAGCTGAGGTGCCAGGCTCCAATTCTTGACATTACTGCTGCAGTAATTCTAGAAGTGAAAGCCTTGTGGCCAGTAGTAAATAATGATATATAATATAGAGGTTATTGAAAGACAAGATAGTTTGAAAAAAAAATGTTTCTTTTAGTCATATACTCAGGAACATGTTATGTTCTATTTAATTACTACTTTAAAATGGCAGTTCAGCAATTTTATTTCAAATTTTTTAGTGTGATCTTTCAGCTGGAGAGGAAGCAGAAATGACATAATTTTTAAAAATTTCCTCTCTACTACTACATGTAATAGTATTATTCTGCAGCTATTCTACTGTTACATGTATAAGCAATCAGGAAAATTATGAGTTTAAAAATTATGACTTTCAAAATTACAAAAATAGAGTATTTAAAAAGAAGAACAATTGCTGCAATACTCAACTATTCTACACTGCCATTTTTTACTCTTATCTTCACCTAAAATCATGCTCTTAATGTCAAATATCAACAAAGGGCAGAATTAAAAAAAATATGTATGAAGAAAAATCTAATGGGTTAGAACTTATATAATTTTCTTTTGACTTTTTTTTTTTCCAGAGTACTTCTTCCCACTTCTAGTTTTTCCATTTTCGTCTGCATTTGGCTTTGGAAATGGTTCAGTTTGCTTTTTCTTTGCTAGTCTCAAAATTTATCTTGGGTACATGTTAAATTTAAAGAAAATGTACCTTTTATTGAATCTATGATTTCACTCTTCTGTTAATACCTAACTTTAAGACTTCATTTTATATTAACATTCATTAATTAGATATATTTTATACATGTTGGGAATAAGATAGGAGAAAATTTCAAATTTAACTATCAATATTGTCACTGAAAAAGATAGAACTGAACTCAAATAATATTTTAGAATTCCACCACTCAAATTGAATATTTTTGGTTTTTATAGTACTTTTTAAATAATATACAACTAGTTTAAGAGTTATTAAAGTTATAAAATAATTTTAAAAGTATGCATGCTAGTTTTCTAGGTAAAACATCTTTTATTCTTTGATGACAGTAGTTAAAATTACAAAACCAAGTTTTCTCATATGAAGTAATTAAAATTATATCTTTATAGCTGTTTAGGGGTTAAAACTGATTATTGACATATTCTTGTTTTTCTGTGATAAATAATTTATTATTATTTATTTTTTTATGCTCAGATGTTCGACATAATTCAGACTACTTAGATGTAAAATTAGTGAAGATCTGATCAGAGTCTCAGTACTTCAGTTGTTTTATTCAGTAAGGTAGAGAAACCTTTAAATCAAGCAACATCAAATCTTTACCATATACCTAGTGTCTTCACTGCCAAGCAACATCTTTCTGTCAGATTAGTTTTCCTGACTTTTTTCTAGCAGCAATCAAGTAAAAAATCTTTGCTAGTCAAACATAAGAA
>VYXF01009739.1:106308-127783 GCA_013397295.1 Polioptila caerulea
AAAAAAAAAAAAAAAAAAAAAAAAAAAAAGAAGGAATTAGTTGATTGATGAAACAAAAAGGGAAGCTTTTTCTACTGAGATAACACAGGTTGTGTTTTAAAATTGGAAATCAAGATAAAGTAGCAACCAAAGTAGATGGAAAGTTTGGAAATTCTAAGAACATCCTGGCATTCACACAAATATGTAAAGTGATTGGAATGATAGGAACAGTAAAGTATGTTTTTCCAGAGGCTAGAGTTGTTTTATTGTGGTTTCTTTCTTTTTTTTTTTTTTTTTTTTTTTTTTTTCCTTTGGGAGAAGGTTTAAATTCAGGTAAGAAGAGAACCCTGATTAATTAATNTTTTTTCTGGTACAGCTCTGATGCAGATCTCATGTCTTTCTTTCCAAATCACCCCCATTTGCTGCAAGGATGTCAGGAAGCACTCAGCCATGGCCCATCTCTTAATCCAGTTCACACACTGATGGAAAGAGGTCTTCAAATCTTTACTTCTATTTTTTTCCCCTGAAAACTGCTAGGGAGATCCTAATTTTGTCTAAAAAGACAATAATTTAGGTCTGTTGAGTTGAAATTAACAGAGATAGTTTTAATACATGTAGTTCTAGTGATTATCACTCCCCTTGAAGTCCCTATCTTTGTCAAAATAAACACATCTATTCCTATTTGTGAAACTGAAGCTGCCCCATCTAGTTCTTCAACACATGTAACAGAATTTCAGCTGAAAGCTTTTCACACAGGGACATCCCAGGGCTTTGGAGACGTTTGTCTCTAAACCCAAATGTTATGCCTAAGAATGGAGGTAACTGATGACAGATATTCTATAATGCAGGAAACAGGAGCTGTTCCACCTCCTGTTTCCTGCATTATTGTATGAATGTTCTTTTTTTCTTCCTTGCAGCTATGTTGTATTTTTAGACTTTAATCAAATTTTAACAATTGTTACACACATACCTGCTGACTCACTATCTCAATTTATTTTTCTTCCAATAAATAAAATTTCACATTTTGACACTAGTACTTTGTCACAGCTCTCATACAGACTTGGGTTTACGCACCTATTGTTCTTACAATGGTTAATCTTTATCTTTACAGATTTTTCTTTTGATGTGCTTTTAGAAATTTATAAAGAAAATTTTTTATTACTCTTCATGATATGTGTTTACTCTTGGTTTAAAGATATTAATGCCTAAGCCTTGAGTGGATGGGCATTCATACTGTCGGTATTTTGGCACAATCTCCAGGATATTTTTTGCCTAGATGACCTTGAAGCCTCTCAGGAGATGTTTGGGCATAGGCAGTGCTTAGGCTAATTGGGCTATGTGTGTCAGACACCATATCATCCCTCTTTATTGATATGTATAGCTGTGATTATAAATCTGTGCAGAGTGAGAGGAATATTTACCAGAGGTGATTATTTTGGCCTATTTACACTTCCCGGTGCAAAATCCCCAGGATTCCATTGGACATCCAAAACAGGAGATTGTATTCCAAAATCAACTTACTCAGTACCAAGTAGAAGGGAATAAACCTTTTTTTTTCTCATTAGGCTTACTGTGAGTATCTGGTTTTAGGGCTCCCCAAATCCATAGAACATAGATATTCATGAAGAATTTAATTGGGCCTTGTAAAATGGCTGGAAAGAGGTGTAAAATCAACATTGCAATTTTATACACCATTAATCCTAAATAATATCTCTGATGACAGCCTTATAGGTTATTTATAGAAATTTAATTGTAATTCAGAAGTGGTCCAGCAGATAAAAGGATTGGTCTTAACTCTGTTTCAAGTCTGTGGAAAATCATATCTAAATTGTAGGATTGTAGGATAATTCAGGTTGGAATTATCTTGGGATGTTATTTAGTCACAACTTCTTGAAATAAGGTCAGCTTCAGGTCGAACCAGGTTAATTAGGTACCGTAAATGAAAATTATGTTTGGCTTGTTTTTCAGTTCAGTTTCCCTCCTTCACAGAAATCTTTCAACATTGAAGCAAGAAACTATTCTATTTCATTTTCTTATAGCATTATTAGTACTTTATAAAAATAACTAATTCTGACTACCTTATATTACTACTATTTTGACATAAAGTAGAAGCAAAACATCTGTAATACAAAACCAAAACTCACCTGCAAAGTGTATTTCTTCATAACACTGGGTTTTCCAAAAATACCTTATTTCCCATAAATTTCAGTCATTTACTGAAAGTGTTACAGTCAATACATTATGTTTTTATAATTTATTTTAAGGATACTTTTTTTTTCTATCAGCTACTTGCTTGTTGATACATTGCCTAGGGTATGCTTTTATAGTCACTTGGAAAAATATTTTAAGCAAAGACATTGAGAAGAAAAAAGGTAGAGGAGAAAATCTTTACCTACTGAGGTACTTGGTACAAGTGCTTCAGTAAGAGATAGAGGAAATAATGTGTAGTACAAGGTGAATAATATCTCCTCGGGTACGTAAAATACTGACAAAATCTTTTAAATTACATTGTTCCACTTAATGTGTGTTGCTTTCAAGGACAACTGGAGATGTATTATTTGCTAATCTGCATTTGTACTTATAAAACAAAAAAATCCCAACCAAACAAATTAACAAAAGACAAACAAAACCAATCCTGAATCAAGAAACTGTTTAATAGAGGCACATAAAAAGCTCTGACTTTGTCAATATTATCTCTTTACGCTGCTCTTTTAGCTTTGTGGATTTTGTTTGCATTGACCCCAAGAGAGTGTTAATATTATTTTAAAAAATTTAAAAATATTCTTTTGAATGGTGTTTAATCAAATCAGATAAAGATTTCCCAAAGAGAAAGATTCAGTTGAGAAGAGTTCTGTATCATATCATATAACAGTGAGGCATTCACATTCATCAGTATAATGCTTGCATCAACTCTCTCACAGATATAAACGGATTAAAGTGAAATGTCATTGAAGAAAAAGAACATTTCAAAATAGATAATTCATCATGGCTTTAAACTGACCTGCTCTACAAGGAACAAAGAAAAACATGAGTTTCTGAGTAAAACCTTTTATTTACTCTAATGATAGATAATAAATGGTGTTCCATTTTAGAGAAATTACGTTGACCTGTCAAGACTTTCTATAAAAAGCTTACTCCTACTCTGGGTAGATTTAGGCAATCCTAATAGGGCTACAAAGACAAACCAGGACATAGTGATTTTCAGCCCCATACTTGGAATCATCTGAACTCCACTTTTGGATCTCTGGATAGAAGATACTCAAAAAAATCTGTGTAGATGCTTGATTCTAAAATTTAGGAAAAGATTTTTCAAAATCTTGAAATAAAATTTAGGGAAACATTTTCCTTTAATCTTCAATTTTTCTTACCCAAAAATAAAGGTTCTTGTACAGACTGGAAGTACAAGTATAACACAAAACGTCATTTATACGTTTCTTGAGCTTAGAGCAGTAAAAAGCTATTTTTCAGCCTTCATATGTCACAGACACTGTATTTTCAGCAATGTTAGATGATTCAGGAACAACAAAATTATACATTCTTGATATTATTTTAATACAAAAGGATCTTGTGGATCTTGATAGAAGTTAAAATGTTTATTAAAATCCAACAGTATTCTTTAATGCAATAGTATACAATTCAATACTCAATAATATTTCATGCAACAGCCAGTTTCATAGGAAAGAAAAGCTGCGTCAGAGTACTGCCTTCACAACTTGGTAAACTGCAGCAAAAAAGGTGTTAAGAAATCTGCTCCAAATCACACAACACAATCAGATAATTAAAAAACTCAAAAAAGTAATTTATTTAGGATGTGCACAGCCCTAGAAATTAGAGTAGTCTCCTTGACTTGCACTAGAAGTAGCTTTTCATGGTAATTTATGAACAGTGAAGACATACTTTATGCTAAGGACATATGAAAGCCTTAACGTCACTTAATGTATCTCATGTCCTAGAGACCAGGTCCTACCAGCCTGTCAGTCCCTCATAAAACATTGCTTTTACTCAAAGTGCATATGCCTGTCTACTCTTCCACAAATGTCAGAATGATTACACATAGTAGTGTATATATGTAGACTACAGGAGAAATGAGCATGGTCCTAAAGGATCTCTTAACGAATTAATTTGGAAGCCTTAGACTCCTGGCTTTTTTTTCTACTGGGACTTCAGATCTAGCTGAGAGTTAGGGTCTTCTTTTCATTCTTTGGATTCTAGGATTCCCATTCATTGAGGCTTCAGTTGGGATTTGTCCTAAAGCTTAGTTAAAGCTGCCTGACCTGTGAGATATCTCAGTTGTAGATTCCTTGTTGCATATTTTTAGCAATTCCTTACAGATAAAATAGAATTTGACAGAGAACAAACACTCTTGAATTTATTTCAAAAACAAAATTAAGAAAAAAACCTAATAATAATAATAATAATCTGTGTGACTTTTCTGCTGGCTAAGGCACAGGAAATCCTAGGAGTTTGGCTCCTTTTTCTGCCACAGAATTCACACCAGATGTTGTGAATTCATCTGTGGGCACATTCAAAATATGAATGAGGACTTTTTTTTTCACTGTGATACAAATCACACTTTTTATATAAGAAGCACACGGAAAACTTACCCAGAAATGAAAGGACTGTCTTGCAGCCCACCTTGTAAGAACTTGTGCAGAGAAAAAAAAAAAGTTCAAGGTGGCGAGGACGATATAGTTCAGTCCGAAAGATATGAGAAAAAATGAGAGGGGCACTTTGAAGGGCTCTAATCTGTATGGTTCTGGTCACTATACACTCTGCAGGGAAAAGGCTTGAATGCAGTCCCTCATTTTCCTGCCAGGGAAGACAGCTGGCTCACTCAAGAGTAGAATCTGAACATCAGCTAACATATCAGAATATGGGCAAGTGGGGCTTGAGTCTGAAGGAAAACTGGAAGCCACATTAGTATAAACATGTAGCAGCTGTGCAATCAGCTCCAGTGTAGGTTAAATTCTCCACAAAATTTGCAATTGTGTAAGTTCCTGCAGTTGGATAATTTTGACTGTGAATTTCTTCTCCTTCCTTTTCATACTGAAAGAAGAGAAGGTCTGAAGATTGCACAAAATGTGAACTCCTATAGCAATTGCCTAAAGCGATTCACTGGGTAAAAAAATGCAAATAATTTGGCTACGTGACTAGAGCTTTCAAGACAAATTACAGGGACTTTCTTTGAAGAGAAAAAAAAAACTAAAAGAACAATATTGAAATAACATTAATGAGAGTAAGTACCTGACCAACAGAGGTGTTCAAAATATTATCGAATAAAAGTTTAGCTGTAATCAATGAGAGAAAAAGATTTTGTATTTCTACAGCTTGGAGCAGGCTCTGTTTAATTGAGTAAATTACAAAGTATATATTTTTTGCTTAGAAACTAGGCAGAAATTTGGGGAGAGTGTGCAAAACCAGACTACCTTCTTTGGCTACTTAATCTAAAAAATACTTAAAAACAATACTTCCTCAAACTTCATGTAAGCACTTCAAAAACATGCACAAACATTCATAAGTACTAAAGATAGTGAAAATAAAGCAGAAAAGCTCTCTTTTGCTCTCAATTAACAGAATTTTTGGGAAGCTCTTAGGAAAATAACCTATTAAAGGCTAAAAAACATTCATAAAGCCTCATCAGAAAAAGATATTCCTGTCATCTACTTAGCCACAAGCCCTGTTACATGGCAACTTTCATGCTAGGAATATAGATTCTCTCAAAACTTAGTTTCTTACATTCACAAGACTTACCTGCCTTAAACATAGGAAAATTATCAGTGTGCTATACATGAAAAGTTATTTAAGGATTAAGATGCTGGACAATATAATGAAAACTGCATTATTGAGACCAATCATATCTTGGCTGAGGTGCAGTATGGAAATATTGCAGTAGTACTGAATGACTCGTTCCCATAGCTGAAATTTTGCAAATTTGAGGAATAAATTTATAGACAGAAATGCTGAGGGAAAATACACATACTCTTCTCATATAAATCAATGTGGTTGACACTCACTTGGAATTGTTACTGGTTAAAGAGTTTCCACCATAAAAGAGTCATTCTCTAGAGAGGTGTCACTTCAGAAGAGAAAGAAAGAAACAGGAAATGGATTGCAATGGAATGGTCTAGTAAGGTAATTCCATATACTTTGTGAGCTGCAAGCCAAATCAGATGATTTAGCACTGTTCAGTACTAGTAGCTGTGAGAACCTCACTCTAACTTTGTCAGTGGTGAAATAAACCTTTTGTGGCCTAATCTTCCTCCTCCAAGTTTTTGTTTGGTTTTTGGTGGTTTTGGTGTTTTTTGCTAATACTAATGCTAATACTAATATTGATACTAATACTAATACTAATGCTTAATCCTCCATTTCTAATAAAAGGATATCTCTACAAACAAAGCACATGCTCTGACTAAGCCTAGTAAGACTATCAGTTGCAGTGGCTCATCTCTAAAATTGGATTCAAAAAAGAGCAATAAGACTCTTTAAAATTCAAAGTAATATGATTATATTGCAACAGATAAGAGTAAATGCATGGCTGACTATTCTCTGACATCATTACTATCTGTTCCAGAGAAGAGTGTGGTCCATGCTCACTGTGTTAGTATTGACAATTCCTGAGTATTTCTTCCCTCCAGAGTGACTAGAGTTGCTCTTGTAAGCAGCAATTCACTGCTATGAAGCCATAGCCCCTTTTAAAAAAATTTAACACAGTTGAAAAATACTACCATCCATCACTAAATGGAATAATACGTGTTCCTAAGTTTATTCCTCATTTACAGTGTTGGAAAATAACATCTTTATATTTTCTTATTTTTATCTGCCAGGAGAGGTGTGTTTACTATGAAACTCAACCTTTTCCAGAAAGCTGGAAGATCCACTTCATGACACTGAATTAATGTTATGCAAGTGTGTGAAGGTTCAGTACTTTACCTCTAAAGGACAACAGAAGACATTTTATGGGTGCTTTGTCCATCTGTAGTAAATGAAGAGCTGAAAGGAAAAGTAGCACAGTGGATTTCAGATTCTTGCAAATGCTTCCAAATGTCATCAGCAGAGGTTGATGACTGACAGTACAACTGCTGCCTTTTAGGTACGGTTCAGTAGACTTCTGGAGTTCACTGACATGATGCAGTTGCATAAATATGTGTACAGTTCACTTTCAGTAAGGCACTCCACCACACTAAAACTTGCCTCCATTTGCATTGCTTCCAAAGCACCATCATTTGAAAGGATGTAGCTGCTGGATACAGAGTGCTGTTTAAAGGTGTAGGTGCTCTTTCTGACTCTGATATATAGGATGATGAAAGGACATATCACTGCACTGTGACTGCACTTCCCATCTCCAAATACACAGAGAGACAATGGCTTCTTCTGTAAATGAGCAAACAGTGGCAAAGTGTAATGTCAGTATTGATGCATTTTGAGAAACTGTCTAGAGCTGTGGCCACAAGAACAGAACATCCAAAACAAATTAAAGCTCTGCTCTAATAGGGAGCTGTGAGGATTGTATTGCCTGGTTTAAGAGACTTTGAGCTCTTTCTTGGTGTAGTAGTGAAGCCCAAGAAAGTATTTTGCCTTCAAAAACCGCTACAGTCTCACTTCCTGTCATTAGCTAGGGAACAACATTCTTTCTCCCCAGAGAAGACCCTAATTGCAGTGTTATATATTGCATAGTGCAGAGCACAATGTTGGCAATGAGCAATCATAATACAGGCATTTGACTTCTGAATGGGGCAGCTAAATGTGTAAAAGACTGACTCTACTGGGAAAAGGAGAATAGGCAATTTCCAAAACGTTCTGTTCCTGATGCATGTTAAGCTTTCTGGCTGTGTAGGCTGAGTGGACCAGAGCCCCCACACAGGCTTGTGCCTGAAGCACTGATGAATGAAAGTTTGGGAGCAAGCTTCAGGGAAAAAGAATGAAGCCTTTGCAAAAGTATTCCAGATGACTGAGGATCTACATGACAAGTCCTTTTGAAAGTTAGTGTAGTCAGCTGAAACCCCCTCCAAACTTCATACTGTTGGAGATATAGATATACATGCATTTATACACAGTCACTCCATCTTGGACATTGTTGCTCCTTGTTCTCATTGCAAAGCACATTTTTCTAAGTTTGATGCATATTCACAGATTGAAACAAAGCTACGTTGAAGGCTGAATTTTGATTTAAAAACTGACAGCTGTGCTTTTCTGGGACAATGCAAATTCTGGAGTAAAGAGAAAAGCATATGATGTTAGGACGAAAAAAAAAGAAAGGTGCCAAAAAATGGAAGGTGGATTGCAATCTGATTCACTTTATATGCACCTTTCTAGGAGCATCTAGCCATAGGTAGAACAATGTTTGCAACACTGATACCTCACTCCTCTTCTTCAACTTACTTGCAAGATGAATTTAAAAAATAACTAAAATTACAGGTGAAATCTATGACACTCAAGCACCTTAAAGATGGACCTAAGGGTATAAGATGTCTTGATAACTTGAGGTGGGAACTAGATAACAGTAGATAATAGAATTACATGCTCTTTCTTAAAAAAAAAAAATAATGTGTAACAATATAATTTAATGCTGTGTAGGTAGTTGTTTTTTTGAATTGTTGATAAAAAGAGTCTGAAGAACCAATAAAGACTTATCCATCTCAGTCTGGAGCAGTCAAATGAGGCAACTCATTTGTGAGATGAATCCCACAACTCATCTTTAAAATCATGTGAAGAAAATACCTCACTAACTGCAGCAGCGGTCAGCAAAAAAGCTGAAAGTTTTTTAACATGCAACAAAGCAGAAGACATAAACTAGAATGAAATAGATAGAATGGGGAGTATGCAAACAAGAAATCAGTGAATGTCAAGAAAATTATTTGAAACATGGAAAATTTAGGTTAAATGTATATTTATTTCTATTTCTTGCTGTTACGTTAATGCTGATAGAAGTTTCTCTCAGTGCTTTTGAATTTTTTACTTTTACATTTGAGACATGATCTGTTGTGTGTAAGCCAAATTCTTGTGTCCAGGTTTGAAATTAGATGAAGTTTTGCTATTTTCTTTGCTAAACTCCCTGCTTTTTTTGAGATAGCAGAGCTATTCCATCTCAGTTCTACTGAGGATCTCCCTACAGTCCTAAAGTAGAAGGAGGAACCACAGGTGGATAAAAACAAATAAGTGTAAGGAAAAGAATAGACAACCTTCAAATGCAAGAATAAGCATTACAAAAATGTATTCATAATCAAAGCATCATAGGAAAGGGATGTTAGTGATGCATTTTAAAGAAATTATTCAATTGAGACAAAATAACATAAACTGAGAGATGTGGCAAGGCAACAATTTACATGGAAATTTAAATTTTGTTTTTATTTGATACACTGTTTTTGTGATATTTCCATGAAGAGACTATTTTTCAAAGGCTAAACTGAAAAGTGCACAACAGAAAACAGAACAATGCTTTGGAGAAAACTGCATTTGCTCAGAAAGCTGTCCACCTTTGCTGGAGAGTAGAGACAAGAGAATTTAGCAGGCACACATTTGTAATTGTTGGTTTATGAAAAAGTTTGAAAGGGAGGTATAATCCAGGAGTGGGTATGCTGTACTAAATCCCTTATTAAATCTCTCAGGTGTAGCAACCTTAATGTTTCACGTGAGCAGTTGCCTCTTCAGACTCATGCAGGGAAACAGGCTCGTCTGTGACCCATCACCTGTCTTCATCCCTGTCTATGTGATGATAAATTGCTCTCACCAAAAGGGCCTCTATTGTTGATTAAATGTGTGATATGCATATTTCAGCAGTTTGTATTATTTAAAGGCTGAAGTTTTTTAATGTTTTCATCCCTCATTCTCTTTAGAAATACTGAAAATGTTTTGAGGTAACATTTTTTTACCTTCATTTCAAATCCTCAAAGATACTGTGCCAGCTTCTCTAGTCAGATACATTATAGTATCAAATTGAGGTTGCTGTCACTGTGACACAGAGGACAGAAATCTTGTAAAGGGTAGGAACTTATCTTTCAAAAGTCAGAAGGTCCTGTGATTTGTAGCCCTTATAAAAACTAACTGCATTTCAGGTGCCTTTTTCTAAAAAGATGAGGCTAAAAAATGTAAAGGTGAAATTGAGTTAAAAATGAATTCTTTATGCAAATACCACATTTTACTTTCAAATTCTTAAGTACAATTATCCATCATGTTCCAGAAAGATGGTGATAACTAAAAAAAGCAGATAATGGTTAAGTACAGTAGCAGACCAGTTACAGTGAATGCTAAAAATTACTTCTTTACAAATTCATTCTCAGCCTCTTCTGTTCTTTTGATTTATGTGCCATATGACTTCTTAATCTCTAGATTTTATCTCTTTTTTTGTTTGTTTGTTTGGGGGTTTTTTTGTTGTTGTTTTTTTGGGTTTTTTTTTGTTTAGATACCCAGCTAAGCAGCTTACATTCAAAGTAGAGTGGGAAATAAAATTGGCTTTATTTCTGTACAAGGCAGATTGTATCTTCCCCAAAGACTTTTTATGGTAGTTCTTTGCAAAAGATATTACTTTTTCTCTGTGTATACCTGCAGTGTTCATCCAAATTAGTCTTCATGTTATACTAGAAGTTTCTCTTTAAAGGTATAGATAATAACTGTTCGTTCTTTCCGCCAAAGATTATTTCAGCAACACAACAAATCAAAATTATCTAACAGAATTGTGAAATGAGAAGGAGAGAGATGAAGGAAAGTATAGAACATGAATAGTATCTTTCAAATATTTCTGAAACAAACAAGCAACTTATTTTTGCACAGAACCATATCAGGTTATCACTGTGAACAAAGATCCAATACTGAGATCAAAGGTTGTGCTACAAACAAATTTGAAAGGGATGACCATACAAAACACAAAACCACATTTCTTTGCAAATTTCTATATCCATAGATATAGAAATTTTATATCTTATAAAGTTCTAAAATATTTATTTTTCTCTAAGATAGATAGATAGATGATAGATGATGACTAGACTTTAAAAAAAAAAATACAAATAGCACTTACAACATAGACATTTTATTTGATTCCTATTGAATTAATTTGATTCCTATTGAAAAGAAAAAACCCACCCCATTCCAAGTCAGTTAATGGAAGGTGGATTATATTCTATGCATTTTATCAAACTATCTCATAGAACCTAAAAAGTAATGGGTAAAATGCTTTACATCAGATAACTTAATCAGCATTAGTAAGAATATCTTTGCATGTCTATACTTTACAACTACCTGCAAGACTTCCTAACTGAATAGAATTAAAAAAGAACTGGCTCCACATTAAGGTTTTCTGGGTTATTTCTCAATTCCTTATAATTGTAGACAGATACCAGTTTCTCAAGATCCCATTCCTGTGACACATTCTGCCTGCTGCATCAGCACTTATAACTGAAGCAGTCATTAAAGCTTACTTAATGTATTCATGAAGCTACCAGATCTATTATGTGAAGATTCACCATGAGCAGAGATGTTACAGATGAAAAAAAATTGAAAAACTGTAACTGTTTCCTGTTTTCATTGTGATCACCAGCAAAGGCTGCTATATGAATGAAAAAAAAAACCCAATACCCCCCCTCCCAATAATTATTTTATTGATTTTGTAATGGCCTATCCATTCAGGAGTGGACTTATTGGTGAGACTTGAAACAACTGCAGTTTTCACCCACCAAAATTTAAGATAAATATTTGCTAGCAACTCAGAGGTCTTAAAAAAGACCAAAACAATCCTCCCTTAACACCTTGACAAAGCAGGATTTATTTGTAAGTGATGATGAAGAATGCTGGCTTGTTAACGTTCCAGACACACAAAGCAAAGTGACGCAGAGTGCCCAGGCAGGTGCAAAGGAGAGCTCTTTATTGCAAAAACCAGGCCTTTTTAAACAGGTAGCCCATTATCAATTACATTCCATTTAAGTACAACAAATATAATTCTACCAACCACCCCGATGTGAACATGTAATAGTTATATAACTTGTTTTTCTACCTCCAATTCAACTGAGTCTCTCTCCTACAGTCCTTTTCTGCTTAGCTGAAGTAGCAGGCCTGAGCCATGATTTTACAAGACCCTTATTTTATAAGGTTTTACCTATATAAAACATCCAGTGAGAACTATCTAATTATCCACAAGGAGGATAATATCTAGGTCAAGTCCAAATCACACAATTTGCATATCACTACAGCTCTCAACCTTTCCATCATAGTACAATCTCTCAATTTCTTGAAATGATTATCTTCTTTCCCTTCACTATTTCTCATGAAATATCATGTAGATACAGATGGCAGCTGAAAAAAAAAAATAGTCAGTGCTATTTCAGCTGCATTTTTAGTAGTGATTTTAAATGGACAATTTGTAATCCAAAGAAATATATAAAGCAAACCCAGGATAAGAAAGTTGTAGCTAGACAGAAAACATACCACATACTCATTTGGTGCAATAGTGTGTGTATTGGTGCAGTATTTATTCATATTTTCAGTGTAATGTTACCCTGACTGCTAGAGTTTCTCCCTCACAAAATGTAGGAGGACAGTACATACTGAGAAAACTCAGTGCAAAGAAATCCATTTGCTTTATGGCTAAAATATTTTGTATGCTGTACAACAGTACCATAAGAACAGGGATATCAGTAATTATAACTACCTTTTTTCTTCTTAGGCATTACTTTGATCAGTTCTTTCATATTCAAATAATTTAGGGAAGGCAGCAACAACAAAATTATGCAACTACATTTTAACATTGTGCAGAAGTCTATATTATGTCATATAAAAACTTGATTTTCACCACAGATATTCAGTCCTTCTTATTCTTGCTTTCTCTCCATTTTATTACTGAAATTGCAAGTAGTGAGATAGGGCAAGGAAGGAAAAATTAAAATCAATAAAGCAGATATTAATACGTGACTCTTTCACTCTTCTGTTTCTTAGTGAGATAAGATTTCAGAATTAAGAACATTTATATCATTTAATTGTTTCGTTGAATGTCTTCAACAGCTCTGTCACTTAAATAACACTGCATCCTACTTTCCTACTAGAAATATGAATACATCCTACTAGAAATATGAATAGAACAGGTCCTTTGGTCAAAAAGCTTAAATTCCAGCAGATATTGAATGTACAGCAGCTGTTTCACCTGCACAAGATTCTACTAACTAGGAAGATGAAAGGCTGCAGTGATGTTGGGAGAAGTTAAAGATAATCGCTGCCATCTGACTTGATTAGAAACTCCATTCTCCCACTGGGAATCACACTTACCTACACCTGGGTCAATGTGGATATGCATGAAGAATGGCTCTGAGAAGCTGCTGGGGCTTGGCTAAATCAGGACTCCCTGGAAGACCCATCAGGGCTCTATTAAACCACAAACTAACCCCAAAGGAGTTGTGATAAAAATGCAGGTGAAAAAAATTTTCCAATTTTCCCTTTTTTTTTAGTCTTCCTTTTTAGCCCTCAACACCTTTGTTTCAGAAATCTTTTCTGGTAATACCATCTTGCATATACTATATTCAAGTAGAATAAAAGAAAGGGAGAAAAAAGCTTCAAAGTAGTAGATTCTGGTCGCTTCCCATCATTTAGTGCTGCTGCAAATAAAAAGGTCTAAAGAGAGAAAAAGAAATGCTTCCTACTGTTCCCTTATACTTAAGCATTTTTTTTTTCAAAGAATCAACTGGGAACTGAACTGAAATTATTCTTTTTTTCAGATAAGTATCAAAAGCCCTCTACTAAAGAGGTGCAGTGTGGAGATGGATCACTTTTGTCAATCACTGTCTGAATAGCAGCCATTGAGTAAACCTGTTATCTTGGTTGCTAATGGTTGATAAGTCAATTCCATGAACTTTGCAAAAGACAAATAGAAAGCTGATATATCACTTTTGACCCCACCCTTTTTATCTTAGCTCATGAAAGGAAGGCTGAGTTTTATAGGCAAACTGAAGGTTTTCTTGTTTGTTCTCCTGTCGGATCCAGTACAAAAGGAGGGGGTGAGAGGAAACATGCAAAAATCTAAATGAAGGGATCTGCCCTTCTGAAATGTTGTTCGTTGGAGCACTGTGTCTTTAAGTGTTGATTGGCAAAGGCTGACAAAAAAATCTGTACTTGTGTTTTTGTTTGTTAAACTATCATCCTCATTGCAATATAGATTACACTTGGATACTCTTAGGGAGTCTTAGAATTTCCCCTATTTAATATTAAGAAATGCCCCTACATATTTTCACTTGATCTGTCCCTCCTAAAGTTATGTTTATAGCACAGTGATTTATGGAGATTTTTTCCCAAATTATTTATATGTAAATAGTTCTGTGTTTTCTTCTGTCTTTGTAAGTTGTGCAGGTCTAGACTGATACCAATTTGCAATGCGAGTTCAAAAATAGAGGTTTATTGGTCTTAAATAGTCTGAACCCTCTTTCTAATCACACAGTGACACACAGCCTTAAACTACAATAATTTTTTTCTAAAAATAGCTACAGCTACAAACATTTATACAAACTAACTTTCAAGATAATATATAAACTCAAAGTACTTAATTTTCACGCTGTGAAAAATATGCTTCACTCAAAGGAGCATGATACAGAGCTCCTCATGCAAAACTTGGCTCATCCACCCAGATTACCCAGAGAATTATGGTCTGGACCATTGCTGCCAAACACCAGCCTCACCCCAGGGCAGTGCCTGAGCTGGGGTTGTTTGCCCTTCAGGGCTGATGAGGAAATACCCCATCCACTTTCCCTTATTGCAGCTCTAATCTGCTTCCTAAGTAGGACAAGGATAAATATGCTTCCCTGAGAAGGGATAAGAAAGTCATCCCAATTAACACTTATCACTGCTTCAAATGGCAGGGCAGGGGGAGGGAAAGATTATACATCTTAAGAGCTCATAACCCTTTGTTATGAGGATAACAGCGATAAACATCTCACCTAAAGTTAACTGCAAGTTAATCCCCAGCAAAAATGCATGATTATATTAGATGTCATATAAAATTTTGAGTATTTATTAGTGATTGTAAACAGATCTAAAACACGTGTTATAGCAAATGGAAACTGTCACTTGTAAAGAGTTTGACTTCAAAGTTCTTGTGTATTTCTATGGCACAGACCCCTGACACCAAAAGGACTTGTATCAAACCTTTGCTTCACTCTATATCAGATTCTGAATTACCATGCTAAATTTTTGCTTTTCATCAAGGTTCAGCCTGTACTTGTGTTGCAAGGTTCCATGCCATGTCCCCGAGGGCAGCCCCGACTGTCCCTGACCACAGCCCTGCCCTGCTGAGCCAGGCACACTCTCAGGACACAGCCCAGCCTCAGCCTGTCCCTTTGCCCAGGGTGGTGCCTGATGCCTTCGGCTGCCCCGGAGTCCCCATGCTCTACTCTCACCCACAGGGAGCCCCAGGGAGCCACCAGCCCCTGGAGGCTGCTGGCAGGGAGATCTGGCTATTTTTGGATGTGTCTAGTAGGCAGGATGAATCAACTGAAATCAGCAGAGCATTTCAGAGCTACTTTCTGTATGATCCAAAGAAGAAAATAGATATTTTTCTTACATTTGTTAGCAACCTTCCCAAATGAATAGATGAAGACATTTTTTCAGTATTTTTTTAAAGAATACTGTGACCTCCAGAAAAACACCCATCCTTTTGAAGAACCTCATGCCTAAGAGAGCAAGTGTAGGCTTTCTTAGTTTTTAATTCTGTCCCTAGTAGGTCGCATAAATATATTGTTTGATTTTAGTTCACATTTTTTGCTGCAATCACATACATTTTTTAATGTAAGTATACAGATCACTTGGATCATGTACATTTTTGTACATAATCCAATAGAAGTCCATATTTGAGAAAAGATATACCATATTCATTATATTCATCACTTTGAAAGACCAGGACTTTACATGTAAACTAAGCCTCCCACCCTAAAACAACCAAAAAAAATCAAGAGCCAATGAAAGGATTTATAGGAAAAAAATTTTTTCTTTTCAGTCTTTTTTGATTTTAACATAATTAATGGTTCATTCTTTAAAACTGTCTCTTGAATAAATTACTTCATAGACACAGTGGGTAGTTGAAAAGTCCCTTAATATTTCTAACATTCCTAATGTGCAGAATTTTCTGCATTAATCTTTCCCCATCATTGGCTGGAAAATCTAAACTAAATTAGGCCAGGGCAAGACATATCGAGCTTGGCAGTCTTCAAATCTCTGCTGAACTATTTCTGGGAGTGCTAATTACAATGCAATAGTGAGAGCAAGAGCTGCTCATCACTGCTGAAATACAAGTCATCGTTTGTAAATGGTTCACCCTGACAGCTGTCTGCTATCTGCACTCCAAAGAGTGCCTTTTAATGTACTAAAACCTAAACAACAGGAAATCTTTTTCCCTTTTCCCACCTTAACAGTTAAATGCGTCAATCTTGTCTGCTCTGCCCACACAACTAGTTGATATGGTTGTACATACACTTACCATAGCTGCATGTATGCTTCACTCAGTCATCAACAAACAAGGGAAATACAAAAACAAATGTTCCCACAGGCATCTAGGAATAGTCCATCCTTACAGCATCCTTAACCATATTGTTGAACTGGTTCCTATTGCTATTTCATTTCTTTCTATGCCACGATTTTTAAGTGTCTCACATATATTGTAAATACATGCTAAAATAAAAATTAAAATTCTATATTTTATAGATTATATACTCTCAGGTTGCAAAGGTCCTTATTTTTATTTTTTAGCTAGATTAAAAAGTTAGCAGCAGAGTCACAGCTGAATCAAGTTTCGTTAAAAAGACAACTGATTATTCAAGACTACAGTTAATAGTGATAACATGAAAAGTGTCACTCTACAGCAGTTGCAAAAGAAAAAAAAAACATGTTAATCTTAGGCAGTATCCGTCAATGACTAAGTGGTATTTGATATCCATTAAAAAGGGAGGTAGCTTACAATATTTAACTGATAAATGATTAACAATGAAGTGTTAAATTGAAACTTCTGTGATTGGAAAATTTAACTGGAGGCAAAGCAATTTACTACACAGTAAATTGAATAACCTAAGGGCAAAATTAATTGCTTCAATGGTCATTCTAAAAGGGATTTCATTAATCTTTTTGTTCTTGATTTTGTTTTGAATAAATACCTTATTTTTCAGACAAAGTCTGATATACCAAATAAGAGACCATCCTGCTGTCTGTAAAATAAATATTATGAAAAATAAGCAGGAATTTAAAGTTTATTCTACCATTGACTTTACAGAGTCACAGTTAGTCACTACTAAACAGAAATGAACTATGTCTATCATCTTGAAAATCATTGGCTACTGCAGATACAATAATAAATTTTGTATTTCTTTTGCATATCTCACAAGTTACCTAAGAAACATATGGAGTTCTTTACAAGAAGGAATGACAGCAGAGCTTTGATTGTCATGGTTATTGTGTTTTTAGTGCAACCTTCTCCTGGGAAATGGAAGAAGTGGTCCCTGGCTGTATCTGCCAAACTTCAATATATGTTTACAGCATGCAGCACAACATAATTTGCAACATTAAAGAAGAAAAAAATAGAGGTGAAGATATTGTGTAAGATGTCAGAATGAAAAAGAGGTTTTAATCTATACATCCTTTAAAGTGGGAAGATAAAAGAACAAGCAATAAAACTGAGATTTCAGAAATTCCTGGATTTGACTTAGCTCTAATTCCATAAAATCCTTTGCTTGTAGTCTCAATGAGAATAAAAGTAAACAAATAATAAGCACTTAGCATATAGCCTGGTGACTGGCATGGAGAAAAAATATATCAATAAGCATCAATTGTTCTCTGTCTTTTCTAATGAAAAATCCGTAAATATTGAATTAAGCCATTTTATTTCAGGTTAAAAAACAAACCAAAAATATTATTTATTCATACAATTAATATCTAAGTCATATTTTTACTACAGGGTGCTGAAGAAGCAAACATGGGACAACACCACAGCAGAAAATATATTAGGACTCTTAAGCACAAAACTAACAACTTTCACTTCAAGCACTCACTTTCACTCCCATTATAAATTGTAGAAATCTGGGAGAATATTTCAGTAAAATATTATCATCTTATCTTGCATCTTTTATCACTCAAGACTGTCACCCACTATTCTTCCAGAATTTAGTGTTTGCCAGTGCTGGAGATAGAAGCCTGAGAAAGGAATTTCAGCCTGATTTATGTAACTGTCATACGCTTCTAAAAGTAAATAAATATGTGTACCTGAAGATGATGCCTTTCTCAGATGGCATTTTTTTTCCAAAAGTTATCAGACATTTAGAAAAGAATATATCTTCAATTTTTAATTTTTTTTAGTGTGTTTGGGCAACACAAAACACTTAATGGTTGCAACTCAAATGACATTCAGCCATATTCTTACAGACTGCAAACTGAGAATCAAAGACATTTTGTGTTCCTGTAGTCAGAAATAAGAAGAAACTGCAACTTTACACTCCTATAACATTGCCAGCTGCTCGAAGAATTAGGAAAAAAGAAAAAGGAACACCTTATTCCCAACTTCAAGACAATCTGTTCTGGAATGCAATAGATTTCTCTGGCCTGGAGGACTAAACTTTCCCTTTGTTTTAAGGGTACACAACACGAAAAAATTGTTCCATTCCAGACATGTAGCAATAATGTAATCGA
Organism: Polioptila caerulea; assembly: GCA_013397295.1. Classification (NCBI taxonomy): domain Eukaryota; kingdom Metazoa; phylum Chordata; class Aves; order Passeriformes; family Certhiidae; genus Polioptila; species Polioptila caerulea. The sequence continues at coordinate 124,924 of VYXF01009739.1, forward strand.
AGTGGCTGGTGCCCTTGTAATACACACAAGTAATTCACTTGTTTTTACTTTATGATCCACAGTTTTGTCTGACATAAGGTGGCAAAAAGAATAGAATTATGCTGTCAAACCATTACCAGTAAAGTATTTGCACTGGCAACCTGGAGAATAACCAGTTGTACTCTCATCAGGAGATGGAATTAAAAGCAGCCTGGTACAAGGTCAGATGAATTTTAGAAATACATGCTTTGAGATGTGTTGATGTAATGATAGATAAGCAATTAATTTCAGATTTGAATGAAGTTCTGCATAAAAATTTCAACTGGTCTGAATTTTCTGATTGATCAGATTTTTTTACTTTAAAATATTTCATCAGAACAACATCAATTATGAAAACCTTCTAAAGGAGTACAGCCAGAATATATCTAAGCTTTGCCTTGTTTCATGACAACTCAAGTGCCACACCACCAAAGAACTAAACTTAGTCAATTCTGCTAAATAGAAGATGACCAATCCATGACCCTGAAATCAAGTGGCAAGAACTGATTCCCATCCGTGCTTGTTAAAGTTGGTCTTGTGTAAGGCAAATTGCCCATGTATGTCCTGAAAAGCACTCTGTCTTGAATCTCCCCTGGGTCCTTTGTGCTCTATTTGACAAAATTAGTATTTTTTTCTGGAAATGTGGGACGTGAGGTTTTATGGGTTAGTTGAGTATACAATGCTGTTGAGAGAGAGCTGGAGGGCTGCCTAAGGGAGAAAAAGCCAAGACTGGTGGCATTTTCTCAATATTCGTCTGGGTAACCTGGGATCAAACTGCTGGGATGGAGACCTTGACAAACCTGCTCTGACTTACCAACTTGGTACACTTTAGCCTTGGACCTGTCATGTCACTACAGATTTGTTCAGCTGTGTGGGCTGATCCTGGCTGGATGCCAGACACCCATCAAAGCTCCTCTATCTCTCCCCTTCTCAGCTGGACAGGGGAGAGAAAATACAGTGACAAGGCCAGGGAGAGATCACTCACCAAATACTATCACAGGGAAATCAGATTTAAATTGGAGATATTTAATTTATTACCAACAAAATCAGAACTGGATAATGAAATAATGATAAGTAAAATAAGGCCTTTAAAATACCCTACCCCCTACCCCTCCTTCTTTCTCAGGTCTACCTCCTCACCCCAGCAGTGCAGGGATACAAGGTATGGAGGTTAGAGCCAGTCCATCTGCTGGTGCTGGAGAGAGGAGGCCTTCCCCTGCTCCAATGTGGAGTCTCTCCCATGGAGATTGTTGAATTTCTCCAATGCGAGCCTATCCCATGGTCAATGTGGTCTCCCCTAAAAGCTCCAGTGTAAGTCATTTTTCCATGAGGTGCAGTTCTGCAAAGTGGGTCCCCATGGCATCAAAATTTCTACCAAGTAACCTGCTCCCATGTGGGGTGCTCTCCCTGCCAGGACCCTGCTCCAGCATGGGCCTCTCACAGGATCACAGTCTCTTCTCAGGCACCCACCTGCTCTGGCATGGGTGTCCTCCACAGTGGATCTTGCATCCCTGTTGACATCTCTGTGCTGCAGGGGCTCAGATGCTCCTTCTTGGGCTTCACCACAGACTGCAGAGAAATCTCAGCTCTGGTCCCTAGAGCACCTCCTGCCCCTCCTTCTCCACTGACCTGATGTCTGCAGAGCTGTTCCTCTCACATGCTCTCATTCCCCTCTCCTCTGGCTACAATTGCATCTGCACAGTAACTTTCTCCTTATTTCGCCTCAGCAGAGAGGCATTACCACCATTTGTGATTGGCCCAGTCTAGACCAGTGGCACATGGTCTGGGAGTTTGCAGGGGTTGGCTCTGTCAGACACAGAGGAAGCTTCTGGCAGCGTCTCACAGAGGCTATCCCTGTAATGCCCCTCAGTACCCAAACCTGGTTACAAAAACTGAATACCTCAGCAGTCTAGGGTGGCTGGCTATCATTAACATTGCCCTGATTTTCTTGCATGGGTACTGTGGGAGCAGACTGTGGCTGTCCCATTTGCCTTGCTCTCACCCTTGCCTTCCCATTCCCTCCCCCTTGCAGAGCTGTTGACTCTCGCTGTTGTTTGACAGTGGGTCCCCTCTAGCCCCTCCACTACCACCAGAACCTTGCTGTGCAAACAATACATGATTCTTAACATGAGGGTAGGATGAAGCCAGTCCTGGCTATTTCTGGAATTTTCAAGGTATCAATTCCTGGATATAGAGCAAGAAATGTAGAAGCTGTTGGAGCACAGATCTGAATTAGGGATATACAGGTTTATAATTTTTATCACTAAGGTGATGTTCTAAGGTTATAATTTACCACGGTGAACCTCATCAACAGGATTCAAAAAGTTTGGGTTTTTTTGAGTGATCTGAGGCTCCAAAAGCATTCTCCTTAGGTTTGCTGGTGCTGTCATTGAGATAGGAGTCTGGAAGGCCCTGAATGGATTGAAAGCACACTCAGATCTTCCCACTAAGTGACTTCTCATAGAATAATGCTTGCATAGAACAAAATGCTGAATGAGAGCACAGGATCAGTCAATCCTATCATCAGAACTGATTACTAGTTAGGTGAAACTGGGTTTGCCAACCTACATCACTGTAGATGAACTTGGAATAAATACATAATACAACATGATAATTTTTTTCTGAAATAAAAAATAATTCTTTGAATAAATTATTTGGAAAATATTGCTACCACATTTCTAACTAAGGCTATAGAGATTTTTCAACACAAGAATTCTTTCTCCTTGGATAATAGGCATTCTTTAGTCAGAGAAGAATAATTTTTCTTTACATATATACTAACATGCAATTATATAAAAATATAATTTTTATATAATTATATATAAATATATAATTATATATA
>VYXF01009739.1:131264-150132 GCA_013397295.1 Polioptila caerulea
AATAATAATAATAGAACTCCTTTTTGCATAAAGTTATGCTTTCAAGTAAAAGAAGGTATTTTTCTTTCAAGAATTTCACAATATAGTTTTGAAAAATTGTTTTGTTACTGTGTTGAGTTGACCTTGGTCAACGGGCAGACCGCATGCAGTCACAATTTCACTGCTCTTAAACAGGACAGGGGGAGAAAAGAGGATGAAAAAGCTCCTGGTTTTGAGGCAGAGAGATCCCTTAGCAATTACTGTCACAGATAAAACAGACTTGACTTGAGAAAAATAATTTAATTTCTTTAAAAGTAAAATAGATATGGGTGATGAGATACAAAGAAAAATTCCCTTCACCCTTTTTTTCAGGCTTTACTTCACTCCATCCACAGCTCTCTGACCTTGTCCCATCCTGAACAGAACAAGGGGAATGGGGAATGGAAGTTATGGTCAGCTAAGAGTTTGGTTAGATTAGAGTTATGGTCAGATAGGAGTTTCTCTCTCAGCCCTTCCTCACGCTCCCTGCTCCTGTGGGAGCTCCTTTCCATGGGCTGTAGCTCCAGCCAGGAGCCTGCTCAGTGAGGTCTCTCCACTGAGCTGCACCTTCCTGCAGGGAATATCCATCTGCCACGGCATGGGGTCCTCCAGAGGCTGCAGTGGGGATATCTGCTTCACCATCATCCTCCATGGGCCAAAGAGGACAGCCTGCTTCCCTTCAGCCACTCCATGGGCTGCAGGAATATCTCAGCACTGGCATCTGAAAAAATTCCTTCCCTCCTTTACTGACCTTGGTGTCTGTGGGATGATTTTCTACGCTTTAATTTTTTTCTCACTCCCTTCTCTCACAGACCCTGCCATGAAGCATTTTCCCTTTCTTCAATCTGTTTGCAGAAGGTATCACCAGCCCCGTTGTTGGAACTGCTGGGAGTGTCCAGCACGGGGCAGCCCCTGGCCTTTGCTTACAGAAACGAACACTGCAGTTCCCCCTCTACTATCAACTCCTGGATACCAGCATCCTACACAAAATCTGACACCTCCTTCCTGAAAAATGGAAAATATTTTTCAATTTATGGTTGTTTTTTTTTACTTTTCCAGTTAAAAATTCCCAGAAAGGAGTGAGCTGCTTTTATATCATGCTATAACTTCCTTCCTTGCATTTTAATGTTCAAAAGATTGCTTTTTTCTTTTTTCCATTTGCCAAGATTTTTCTTCCCTGTGATTAAAAGAATCATAAAGTTATGGCTTAAACCCCTTTATGTATTCCATTCTGTATTCTGCAAATGTTTCTAATTAACTCACTGGCTGAAGTGGCAAAATGCATTAGAAGACTGGGATTTTTGTTGTTTTGTTTTCTTAATTGGAGGTCAAAAATCCTTGGAACTGTAACAAAAAGAAATAGGTGTAGGGCAAACCTATAAAGCACTAGAAACACACAGCTCATAGCCTTTGGAATATGTAGATAGAAAAAAAAAATAAAATGTATTTTTAGAAGAAAGAGACATTAGAGGCTGTTAGAAGCAAGGATTCCACTCTGGTTTAATCAGAAAATAACATAATTCAAATAGCAAAAAAGTTGGGTTTTTTTCTAAGTACAAGAATAATTAATGGGCTAGGACTGAGCAGAAAAAAGGATTACCTGCTGTTATGTTTATTTTTATGATACTTATACCTCTAAAAGTGACCCATTTCATAGGACTTTATTCACATACACACTGTTTTACCACTTAGGCAATTAAGAAAATTAATTTCAGTGGAGAGTAACCCACAAAATAACTCTTCTCAGGAATAAAAAAGAGAAAATATCTATATATAAGGAATAGATAGAGACTAATAGAAGAAACTTAAAAATTATGAATAAAAAAGAATTCATCTTTCTCCTGTGTCTGATGGTGCTTTTCAGGCTGATTTTAGAGGTGAAGGGCTGCAGTAACTGACCTTGAAAACGTAAAGAAAAGTCGTATCAGTTTTTCTTTTAACCATGTGTCAGATGGAATCAGTTCCTAATTACAGACCAGGTAAGAAAGTTACTGTTGTTACAGTATATGTAGAGTCATTAATTTGGGAAGAGATGGTAGCATTTTTTCTGTACTTTTAGTGTGTCTGGAAGATTGCACAGAGGAACTGCAGTCTATCACTACAGCCTCTGCTGTAATAACACAGCTAATTAATAGCAATCCATTATGTCATTTATACTATATAAAACTTAACTTTTCTTTCAGGAGACAGATGCACTGTTCAATAATCACTCAGAGCAAAAGAGTTTTACACTTTTAAACCTTAGTGCCTAGGTTCTAGCTGATCAGCATTGTATGACTTCAACATCTGTGCACTCCAACTGGTTCCAAACACCTTTTTTAAAAGTTGTGGGTTTTTAGACTGAATTTATTTAATTGGAGTTGTATAGGCAATTTAGCAGCCACCTTATGCTGCTATTTTTAATCTCACTTTAGATTAAAACTAACCTTCTTGTTTATTCAAGCAAATTTACACCACTAGATTGATCATAAATTGGATTAGTGACAGTAGCTGCTGTTTCACTGGCAGTGCTGAAGGACTAGAATGGTGCAAAGGGCAAAATTTGCAAAGCAGACTTGGATGTATATTTGTCTTGTTAGGTGCCATTGGCAATTGAAAAATCCAACTTATTTACCCACTACATTTCTCTTTGTGTAGGGAACAATTGAACAGATTTTTTGCTGAGTTTAAAACTAAGTTTTTTACTTATTTGGAAAATTATTTCACTTATCTACATGCTTTGGTTCAGTAGCCATGCTCAGAGCTTCTGATCTGCATAAATAATATTAATAAAATACTTCTTAATAAATAATTAGATTTTGTATAAGAAATATGGATGATCAGATGAAATTTCTTTCTTTGATCTGGAGTAAGAATTTGTACTTTAGTTTCTCACATTCCCTTTCCTTGTAGGCAGCACAGGCAGCAACTTATTTATTCTTTCTTTGGTCTGCTTTATGCATGCTGAAACACTGGGTTTGCCAGAAAAGAACAGTGACTCTGTGGACAGATGATTAGCACAATCGTCAGGGCTCCAGGTCCTCATTAACATCCTTCTTGCTGCAGAGAGGTTTAACAAGAGAGTTTGCCATACCATAATATACCTCAAAGAGACATACAGAGTCAACTCATGCATAAAAGCATATTTCATACTGCTGAAATAAAGATTAAATTTAATAGAATATAGAAAAACTAAATTTTAATTAGGAGAAATGTCTGTCAAGACTATCCAGTGTCCAAAGTGGGAATACTGCTGTGTGGCCAGAAAGACTTCTCTCTAAAAGTTAGGTGTCAATTTGTTGGATTAATCAGTTCCATTGTGGCTGAAGTGGTCCATGATGTTTCTTAGTAGTTGTCCTCAGACAGATGACTCTCTAGTGAGCATATGGATTTACCTGAGCCTTACACCTGGGTGTCTGCCTCCTTCTGTGTTTGTAAGGCATGTACCCCCATACATTTATGGACCTTGTACACATCCATACAGACACATCACCAGGTCCCTGAGGACCTTTTTAGCCCTGCCCATCTCCACCTGCTCCCACCCCACCCATGGGCCCAGGAGCCCCCTTTCAGCCCACATGGGCATCATCAGTCCCTGCCCCAGCTTGGGTGTTATTCTCCGGTCCTCTCTCTGGCCCGGCCACTCAGAAGAACCTTGAGTTTTCTCTGTATATAATTCATCTTGTAGGTGGACCCTCAGCAGCCTTTTGCTCCTTTCTGGTGCCCCTGGCTGGCCTCTTGCCCTGGTTCTTCATCTGCTATGCCTGAGGTTGTGGATGATCCTGTTACTGGTACCTGGTGTTGCCCACCCTATGTGCTGCCCCCCTGGAGAAGGCACAGCCTGTGATATGGTCACCCTTGGCCCCTGTCCCTCAGGGACCAGCTGTGCCTTGCTGCAGTCTTACCTATGTATCCTAGGAGCTAAATTAAGAGTTGTGTACTTTACTAGGCACATTAGCATTGTATTGTGACACTTAGTAATCTTGGACTAAATTCCTGTTAGAATTCTAGATACAGCTGCTTGCTTAACCATAAGTCCATCAAAGTTGCTCAGGAAGAGTAATAGAAACGGAACTGAACCTAGATCTGGTCAAAGCCAATAGCTGGAAGCAGACTGGAATGAGATTCTTCATTAGGGACACAACTAACTTGTATGTCAGCAAATCCTTGATTGGAGAAAAAAATGAAACAGAAAACTCCTCACTCAAGAACTGGCAGCATCCAGGCTTGGTATCCTGGGAAAATTGTATATTTGCGACATATTTCTAAAAGGCTTCTTTCTAGGTTATATAGCAATATCTGTCATATTTCCTCAGTTCTTAGTTATCTATGTGTGAAACTATGTGTTCAAAGGTAAGCTGACAATTGGCAACTTTTTATTTTCTTCCATTTTCCACTGAAAAGAGTGCGTAGACTCAAAACCTGTGCAAATATTTATTTTGAGCAACATTTGGGATGTGTGACCAGCTAACCACACCTTGGGCTTCAGGACTTATGAACACTGTACTAACATCAAGAACAACAGTAAGTTCCTTGTCTTTGGATAGCTGTCCCTGAAGCTTTGCAGTCAGCTCTGAAAACATTTTGTTTTTCTCTCAGGTATTGGTAGTCGATAATAGTTACTTCAGACAAAATTTAACTCTCCTCTCCTCTCCTCTCCACTCCTCTCCTCTCCTCTCCTCTCCTCTTTTCTCGTACAGGGGAGAAGGAAATAAAACAGGCATCCCCTCACTATTGGCAGCACTTCAGCTACCCAAAGGTNCCTCCCCTCCCCTCTCCTCTCCTCTCCTCTCCTCTCCCCAGGGGTCATGGCAATGTCAAAATGCCCTCAAAGACCTGGGCCTGCAATAATATTTCCCCTAGATTTTTTTTCTTCAGGTACATGTTTCACTCGATTTCTGAGCTTCACTTGGAAGCACAGGAAATTATCATAACAATTGAAGTTTCTGAAGCTTGAGACCTTTGTTACAATATACTCCAAAAGTTGTTTCAGAATTATGTTTTGTGACTTTCATTGAAAATAAATTACATTCTGTCTGACAAAGGGAGCAGCTGCTGTTATGGCTTAAACCCAGCCCGAAAGTAAGCCCCATGAAGTCACTCATTCCCTCCAACACCAATGAGATGGGGGAGAGAATCGAAAAAGTGAGAAAACTCATGGGTTGAGGTAAAGACAGTTTAATAGGTCAAGCAAAAGCCACACATGCTAGCATAGAAAAACAAGGAATTAATCCACTGTAAAATTTTTATAACTCCTACATGTTTCTCACCTGATAGGGGAGGTTAGTATTTTAAAGTCCTCATTAAGTAAGAAAAAAGAACTGGACTTACAGTTGATCTCATTCTCTTGTTGTTTATTCTTTTTTTTATCTACATTTTCTGCACACCAGGCTTGAAGGAGAAAAGAGCCCAAAAGCAAAAAGCCTCTAACACACAGATTCAAGGTCCTCTTCAAGAAATTCATCCAATTATCACCATGAACATACATTATTTCTACTTTCTACCAATTACTAACTAACTTCCATTCATAACTAACATTACACTGCAGCAATTCTTACCAATCGTTTAACAACCCAAAACTCTGCAGAATATGGAGTATATGAAGAAGAAGGCAGAAGCCTAAAAATCACAAGGATCCTCCATCCTATCTTAATTTACTTACCATTCTAACAAACCCAAAAATCTACATTTCTCACTCTGGGATAAATTACATATTATACTATTATATAATTTACATTCTTAAAATTTCTGTCTCATCCCAAAGCCTAGGAAGCCCTTTTCATGGACAAAAATTAAAAGCAGTATTTTTCAGAGGGTTTTGATCTTTAAAACATGCAGAGAAATATTTTCTGCATTCCAGATTCCAACAATCCACCACTTCCCATTGGCAGAGAGGTGTTCAGCCACCCCCAGGAAAGTCAATGTCTGTCACACTTAATGGTGAGTTGGGAAGAACAATGGCATCATTCCAAGCATGTTCCCTCCCACTTAATTTTTCTTCATACAGATTTATATACTGAGCCTGATACCATATGGTGTGGAATATCCTTTTAGCCTTTTGGGGAGGCTGTCCTGGTTGTGCCCCCTCTCAGGTCCTTGTGCACTCCTAGCCCTCACTGGTGGGGTGAGGTGAGGTGAGAGGTAGAAAAGGCTTTGATGCTTTGTAAGTGTTGGTCAGCAATAACAAAAACATTCCTTTGTTATCAACACTGTTTACATTAAAAATCAAAAACAGAGCCCCTTACTAGCTACTGTGAATGAAACTTACTTTATTCCAACCAAAACTAACACAGTTGCTTATGTTAAATGTTTTAAAAGTTTCTGTCATTTCACTTAGATTTTGCAGTGAAGGTAGGCCCACAGATATTCTGATTCTCCTCTACTCAGATATAAAATGTGTACATTCTAAAATGCTAAAAATATACTACAGGCTGTTGTGGCTCTCCAGTCAGGTGAACAGAACACACTGGTCCTTATTGTCACTTACAGGTGTGTGTTTGAAACTCTCCTGGCATTTTACAGGCAATAGAGAAAGTAATGAAACTTATTTTCTGACAGATCTGCAGTTTTAGGGGATTTGTTATTTAAAAGAAATGTTTGTGCTTTGTAAAAGAAATTACAATCATACATCTTTTCTGCTTTACTTTGATTATTAGTTTCAACATAGACAATGAAGAATACAGATGTAGCAGCAACTTGCAACTTACTGAAACTTTTTATTCATACCTCACATTTTTATATATTAGTATTTGATGAAACTTAGGAACTGTTGGTCAATTAAAAGATGCATCTTTTCAATAACATTTTAAGGGATGCTGTACACTAATAAAGTCATGGGTTGCATAAGTTTCCAGAAAAGGTTTGAATTAGAAGAAAATGCTGTTCTGCAAGCAAGTCTTAAAATAGTCTCAACTTACCAGATGTCCTCCATGAATTGAGGATATTTAAAACTTTTAGAAATCCAATTTTTTCAGAAACTGGGTAAATTACAGAGTAGAATACTCTCAATTTACTAAATATCTGATAATTGTATCTCATCTGATTAAGCACCATTGTTTCATGGGTTTGTGTTCCATTTTGAATGCATAATATGATCAATGAACTCCTCTTTTTAAATTATTTGATACTTTGAGAAAAAAATGAAAAATACCTTGCTTTAAAAGTGAATGATAATACACAGGTTTAAAGAGACAGAGAATATCAGAAGAGAGGCTGGAGGAGTGGCAAAGTTGACTGGGCACACTTTGGTTATTGTTATTGATGCTGTGTTTAATAGCACTCTAAGCTACTAAATTCTGACAGCAAAAGATTCTGCCTGTAAGCCAGTCGTGATTTTTAACATGAACAAATTTAAACAGGACAAAGTCTTAAACTAAAAAGTAGGTCAGTGTTGTTCACCTGTAGGTGGCAGAAAATAGTATCATAAATCTTAGACTTCAGTTGACTTAGCATGATGACCTTCTTTGTGTTGAAATGTCATGAATTTTGTGAGCTACTTGGATTTTTAAGTATTTGTACATAAGCTTTGTTTCCCTGTTTTTGTTTTATCCTAAGAAAAAGTTTTATTGTGTGTGTGTGTGTCTCAATACGAATGCAGTCAGGCAGAAAGTACAAATCAGTGACTTTGAAACAGCAGCAGTCTCTCCTGAAAACAACAGGACCTGGGGACATATAAGTCTCTAAAGACACACAGTCATCTTCAAGCACAGCACAGAATTCTTTAATGCTTGTTCACTGCAGTTGTACACTTCATATGATGACTCAAAAGAATGATTTGGTGAACAGCGACACAGACTCACTAAATAGACTGGCAACATCAGAAAATTTAAGTTCTTGTAGACTGATAAGTTCAGAAAATTGTAAGTTCCTAGGCAGAATGTATAAAATTGACTTGAAAGTTATTTGGAATGCCTCCTAGTACCATGCACTCCTGTAGGATATTAAAGAAATTATAACTAAGTCGTTAATAAAACAGATTGTGGATTTTAAAAAACAAATTCACAGAATGGTCATTACTCTAGACACTAGGAAATCGATGTAAACTATTCCAACACAAACCAACCCCAAACCTTTCAAACTCAGAGTGTTTTGTGGGTGTTCCCAGAACATCCACTGAGACTTTACCTTCTCAATAAATTGAAGCATTATTAAAGCTGAACTAATTATCTGTGTGCTTTCCGTTGCATAGCAAGAGATTATACTCTTTAAAGCAAAATAGCAAAAAGGACACTTTGCTGTGTCAGGATAATAAAATCTTCATTACATTCTAGCTCAATTTTTCTTTTTTTTCTTTTTTTTTTTTTTTATGGGGAAGATATAGCAATTTTGCTAATGTTAATAGGCAGTGGAGAGACTTAAAATAAGCATTTACCCTAAGGACATGGATTAAAGAACAAGCTCATGCATTTTTTACCCTGGAGGAGGTGTTCAGTTTGTGGGTCACTGATTCAGCAAGATTGAAATAGAAAGAAGTGACCTGAACACCACATCTTTCAATAGGTAGAGAGAGAGGCTAAAGGTGAGCTGCAGCCTTTACAACACTAGCTCCTATACACAAATTGCATCAACAAAACTTCTTCCTGAAGCTGATGGCATTCAGTGTCTTTGCCATATCAGTGCATTCTCCTTCAAAAATAGCTGGAATTTTGGTCTCTAGCAATGAACCAGGCTTTCAGTTTGGGTTTTTTCTGCCCAAAGGATGGTTTAAAAGGCTAACAAGAGGGAGCAGCTGCCACATCGCAGCCAAGAATATTAATTTACTATGGCTGAAGTGAGCGCTGGGGCCTTCATGTCCTGGGCATGCTTCCCACAGCTCCCTTCTAGGAACAAATGTAGGGTGTTACCCTCAAGTGTCTTAATGCCTTCTACAGATTTCAGTGAGGATAAAATTTAAAGCTTTTCTCTTTGCCACCTTTTAGTTAACATTTTCCAGCTTGGGAAATTGGCATTTCTTGCCTTGTCCAATCATTAACTTCCTCAGGTTTCTGAAAAGCTGCTTATGAAAACATGACCACAAGCTCTCCTCTTGTTCCCTTACGGCCTCATGTGATATAAGAGAAAGTCTGCAAATGGTCTTGTGAGATATTCCTTCCTTAATAACTCTGCTTTGGGATAGACTGGCAATAAATAATGAAATTTACCTATAGCAATTTTAGATTTCAGGAGGTTCTAAATCAAAACACATAATCATGTTTTTAAGAAAAACTGATAATTTGTTCACTATGATTTTCATTTTTTCAGAGGAGAAAAATGGCTGGAAAACAGGGGAAGTCAAATCACAGAATCACAGAACTAGAGAATATTGTGAGTCAAAAGGGACCCACAAGGATCATCAATGTCCAACTCCTGGCCCTGATCAGGACCTTCCCCAAGAATTACACCATGTGCCCAAGAGCACTGTCCAAATGCCTCCTGTCAGGCTTGGTGCTGTGATCACCTCCTTGGGGAGCTGTTTCAGTGCCCAAACACCCTCTGGGTGCAGAAACGTTTTCCTAATGTCCAGTCTAAACATTTTTTGATACAATCTCATGCCACTCCCTGATCACCAGAGAGAAGAGATCAGCATCCCCCTCTTCTTCCCCTCATGGGGAAGCTCTAACTGCAGTGAGGTCTCCTCTCAGTTTCCTCCAGGCTGAACAGACCAAGTGCTCTTGGCTGCTCCCCCCATGGCTTCACCTCTGGACCCTTCACCATCTTTATTGCCCTATTTTTTGATACAATCTCATGCCACTCCCTGATCACCAGAGAGAAGAGATCAGCATCCCCCTCTTCTTCCCCTCATGGGGAAGCTCTAACTGCAGTGAGGTCTCCTCTCAGTTTCCTCCAGGCTGNTCAAACACTCTCTAATAGTTCAATATCTTCCTTTTATTGCAGCACCCAGAGCTGCCCCCAGCACAGGAGGGGAGGCCGCCCCAGCCCACAGCAGAGCAGGACAATCCCCTCCCGTGCCCGGCGGGCCATGCTGGGGCTGATGCCCCCAGGACAGGGTTGGCCCTCCTGGCTGCCAGGGCACTGCTGGCTCAGGGTCAACTCGCCGTCCACCAGGACCCTCAGGGCCCTTTCCTGGCACTACTCTCCAGCCTCTCCTTCCCCAGTCTGTCTACCCAGAGTTTCCCCATCCCAGGTGCAGAATCCAGCACCTGTCTTTGTTAAACTTCATACAGCTGGTGGTGGCCCATCTCCCTAATTTGTTGATGTCTCTCTGCAGGGCCTCTATGCCTTCAAGGTAGTCAACAGCTCCTCCCAATTTATTATCACCAGCAAACTTACTTAGTATCCCATCAAGTCCTGAGTCCATGTCATTTATGAATCTTACTGTCTTTTCCTGATCTTGGTATCATAATACTAGGTGCTAACTTACCTCTTCCACAGTAGAAAACAGTGGTTCATGTAGCATTTTGGAAGTCATCACTTCAACAGTGTTGGAGATCTCTCTCCAGAACCACTACAACTGAGACTCTGAAGCTCCTTCAGTACAGTCGTCAGTAAATAAGTGGTTGAGAGAGCTTATACTGGAACACTGGTTAGAAAGATCCAAACCAAAGCACAACACTGCGCTGCTTATGAGGAATTCAAGCAATAGTTTTTGGGTACTAAATGATAAAAGAATAAAAAATGAAATATTGAAGTAGTTTATTGTTGTAGCTGCAAAACATTGGGTTTTTTTCATGTAGAACTGGAATTACTTTGATGAACAGAAGTATCCCTAGAAAACCTAATTAAGCAATAAAGTCTCATCTTCTCCACTTACCTAATTCAAAAGAGATCCTTTGACCAATTTTTCTCACTGTCTCAATAATTTCTTTCAATATTAGTCTGTAAATAATTGTATATGAAGTAAATCAGTTTCAGTGTAAGTCACACAAACAGCCTAGTGTCTCTTAAAGCCCAGTTGGTAGCTGCTGTAAGGAAGGAAAAAGCTTCAGAGACGAGACAAATGTAATCCTTGTAATTGGTCTCCAGCATCCCATTCTAGTAGGATAACAATCAAGTTGGAAGTGGAAGGGGAGATCAGCTCTGTATTTCTGGTATGGTATGGAGTCTAGAGCACTAAAACTTAATTATGTAGACCTAAAGTTTTGTTTTTGTAAGATATGCCCAGGAAGAATAAAAAAAGAAATGTCATAGACCATTAGATTTTTAATGATTTAATGATCAAGAAAAAAAGTTTGGAGTGAAGCTGAATTTCTTTGTTTCATTCTTTTTAGGTCTTCCTGGATATTTTTTACTCAAACCTGACTTATACTGCCATTAGTCATAATTCTCATTTTTCAGAGGGGGAAAAGAATCCTTTAATTTCCTATATTAAATTAACATTCATAATATCTGATATTTTTTGGTCAATTTTACTTATATATTTGTATAGTTTAAACTTTTTTTCATAACAAACCTCAAAGTACTGTGCCTCACATTTGGATTAGGAAGTGATGAATATTATGGTCTTTTTCTGTGTCTCCAATCAACAAATTCCATTATTTTATTTTAATCTCCAAAAATGTGACGACTTACTCACTTTCCCATAAAGTTAGGTAGTTACATTTTGAAGGTCAGAGTAACTATGACCCTGCTCAGTCAACAACTGGAAAACACTAGATGAAACATTAAATGTGACTCAGTGTTCTTCCTACAAGGAGCTGTTGCCAAGAGCACAACCGTGGGTGTAGGTATTTATTGTGTTCAGGCTTCGGTTAGCTTCATCATGATAATTAATTCATGAGATAAGGAAGGTATACATGATTAAGGTCATTTCATCTCCAAACAAAAAGTGAGAAGTTGTCTCTTAGCCCTGGTGTTCGTGCTATTTATAAGTCCAGGTTCAGAGGGGAGTCTAGAAACCAAAGGCTGCTTTGATGATTTGTGCGACATGTCTTCAAATGAAGAAGCAAATACGATGGAAAGCTCCCCAGGGGGTTTCTTCTGCCTGCAGGCATAACCTCTTTTTTCCTTGGATTTAGTTTCAATTAACTCCTCGTCAGCTATGTGCTGAGCTCAGCCATGCACCAGACCAGTCAACAGCCTTCATAAATTGTGACAAAAAAGATATTTGAATATAATCTGAATTATTTATCAGAGTCCATCATATCCTAGCCTTTCTTCCATGTTGTTTTGTTAACCATGGGTATGATGATTCAGTATTAGTTTGCATTTCTGTATGGTTATTTATGGTCCCACACAGTGTCTGCAAAGGATACTTTCTCTAATGTTTTGCAATCTTTTTTTCAGTCACAGTAAATGGATCTCTAGATATTTGGTTTATATGTTTTTATGGTCTATATTTTTTACTTTCTACCTTTCTTTAGGTTTTCTTAGTAATGTCTAAATCAGTGTATCCCCAAGATAAGATGCAAATCACTTATTACAGACAGAGTCAGCAACTATATCTATATTTATTATTATAAAGGGTTTGACCCAGATGACTAATTTAAATGCAGCCATAAATAAATGTTTATCCAGAACAAGGTACATTTTAGAATGTATTTGAAATCTGTCTGAGGCTGAATGACAAAAGGACATCTTTAAATGTTACTTCTAGCCATGATTTGATATCTAAACATGTTGTATGTAGTATACCTTGAAAGCCAGCCTCTGCTCTGCTTTCATAGCGTTGTCTGCTATGTCAGAAACTGTGATAAATGACACTGCCTAGCCTGAAGAGTTCCACAAAAGAATTCAGCATTTTATCCGAGAACATGAGGATGAGACAAACATTTATAAACAAGCCCAAAACTAATCAGAAGGGTGTTGGGGTGCCTGGTCATCTGACCATATCCTAGCTGATTAGAGGAGTAAGAACTTAAATATTCTATACTTTTAGTATAGGAAAGAGAGCTACCAGGAAAATTACTTCAGAAGTTCTTTTATGGACCTACCATGTTCCTACAGGCAAAGTCCACTCATAAATTTTGCAATAATCTTCCAGAAGTCTGGTAGAAATCATTATGGAATTCCTTGGTATGTGTAGGTTTAGTTTTCTTCCATTGGTTAACACTTGGGAAGGTCTTAAGGAACCTAAGTGGTATTCAGCTTCTGTTTACATACCAGCAGGATACAGGGAAGCAATTGAGCTCATTGTAGAGGTATATTATATAGATAGTCCTGTTCAAAAAGATCCAAATGGAAGATTCTCTCCATTTCACAGCACTTCATTTTAGTAAGCAGTCTAAAATACCACTTACCTCCAAATACTCTTTTCATTATACTCACTGTACAAGTTACTAAAAACTTGTACAGTGAGTATAGGTAATATAGTAATAAGATTAATCATTTCCAAGCATGTTTGTTACTACATGTATTTGTTACTGCTCAAAAGGTTGAAGGTTTTCCTCCATTTTAAGCATTACAGAAGAATGTAAACAAATACTGACTGATTTTTTTTACTGGTGGTGTAGCTTAAGCCCACCTGGAATTTAGGCACCTGGTGGCCACTCAACCCTCCTGTCTTGCACCCCTCCACGGTGGAATGGGGAGGAGAATCAAAAGTAAAACTTATAGGTTCAGACAAGGACATCTTAATAATTAAAACCAAAGTAAAATACAGTAATAATAGATAATAATAATAGTAATAATAATAATAATGGACACAAACAAACAAGTGATGTGCCATACAATCACCACCCACTGACCAATTCCAGGCCCCTCTTCCCAAACTCAGGTCAGTCCCCTCTTCTGGATAACTCCCTCCAGTTTATCTAATGGATATGACATTCTATGATGTGGAGTATCCCTTTAGCCAGTTAAGATCACCTGTCCCAGCTATGCTTCCTCTCAGTTTTGGTTGTGTATCTTCTCACTGGAACAGCATTAAAACAACACACACACACACAAAAATGTCCTTGACTTAAGATAAACATGAATTAGCAAAACCTAAAAGATCAATGTGTTATCAACATTATTCTCTTTCTAAATCTGAAACAGCACTGCATCAGCTCCTGGGAAGAAATTAACTATCTCCGCTAAGACCAGGACAATTGGCTTTTGTCTAACATAGCAGTGAGGATACTGCGTGATGAAATGTGGCCTAAAAAAGACCTGAAGCAAGCATTGAATATTTCAGCTTGTCTTTGAGAATTTCTGAAGACCTGGTAACACTTCAGATGCCTGAAGAAGGTGCCTTGAGGATGATGTCCATTGATTTCCTATTAAAGGGTCATTTTCTCAGAGATGTGTAGCAACTCAATGTACTTCTATGATAAGAGGAAGGAAAGAAGCAGTAAAGCTTCAAGATATACTTACTAGTAGTAGTAGTAGCAGCAGCAAGGGGGAAAATAGATTAAATTGGCTAAGACAAAGAACAGCATCTACTAAAAGTGATAAATATTGGTAGCCAAGTGGCAGAGCAGGATCTAGCTATTGCAGGACTACGGATATACTTTTTTTTGTAGGTCGGGTAGAGCTCAGTATTTTCATTAAAAACCTGGATAATGGAGAAAAAATATGAGAAAATGTTGAAACCACATTGATCAGGAAGGGAACTCAGGCCCATTGGAAGACAGCCTCAGAGTTCAGAATGGTCCTTTTCAACTCACCATGATCATCAGTTGTCTGGATATTAATGACACCACCAAACAGACCATACTAGCTAGGTAGGCAAGCAAAGGGGAGCAGGGTTGCACTGAGGTAGATAACAAGCACAAGTAGCAATAGAAAAGCCTTTGATCTGTATAACACATTCATTTCACAAGGCATTTACAGAAAGTTTAGAATAAAAATGACATCATCAAAATGACACCAAAAGCACTTTGAAAATTTGAATGTCAAGACAGGTTAAAGGAATTTGCCTCTGACTAGAAAAGATTGTGACTGAATTTTCCACTATAAGAAGTTGCTATTAATAAGCATGATCAATTGTTCGTCATGTCCCATGAGTGCAGTACATTAAGCATTCAGCTTAATTTACAGCAAAGAAATTTTGGATAGATCAGGAAAACCTGCTTCTTAATATAAGACTGACCAGAACAGGCTGTCTAATAGGCTATAGAAACAGTATAATTTCAAGATTTAAAAGAAGTCACACAAGTTTCTGACATGGACAGGCCAGCTATACTTGAATTGCCTCAAAACAAGAAGGTAAAACATCTTTCAAGGTGAGGCTGTTTTTGTTTTATCTTCCCCCCGCCCCCCCCCCGCCACCAGTTTCTATGATTTTTCTGTTTATAAAATTTTGTACTTAAAAGATAATGTTTACTTTTCTGCCTAACATTGTATATTCCACAAGCTCATGATAATTTTTCATGTTCAAAGCATCGCATCCAGTTTATCAAATATCACATTCAGTTTATCAAATAATCTGGAAACTCTTAGCATTATAGAAAATTCCCTCTATCTTGCTTAGCTGTTCTTGACACAGCAGTAATAATGAAGACAATATGCTAAATCAGGTTCCTGCCAGATCAGCTACATGCAATCAATAATGCCTAGAAAGATTCTAAATAAAATTATGAAAATAAATCATACAGGTGATAAATTGTGGAAATGGGGCAAAAATTATATTACTAGTAAATTAAACTCATTAATGAGGATATTAGAGAAAAGGTAATGTAGAAATATGTGAAAAATCTATAGAAAAATACTTTTGGAACTCCATAAAAACTACAGCAGAAATTATGTCAGTCTTTGGAAAAATACCTGGGGAGGAATAATATAGCCTGAACATCATTTTACCAGGTGGTTATTGGCAAAATCTGAAGGACATAATCAAGAAGGAAACAAGCAAGCTTTAGAACTACATGCAACTCTTACTTAAACCACGGGTCACAGTAAAGCTCTTGGTGGAAGAAAATGCAGACAAAAAAACTTTGTGTCTTTCATAATGAAAGGAACAAAACGATCCAGCTTCTGAAAAAAAACCCACAGCAAAGGGGTTGGGCCAGGACATTGACTTAGAAAGATACCCTGAGATAAAGCATTAAAGCAGATCACTGTGATTTGGGGAAAAGACTATATCATACCCACCTGTAAATCTTTAGTTGAATAAGAGTTGACAAATAAAACTGGCTATATCAGCTTATTCATATAATAACTCAGCTGGTCTTACTAGCTGAGATGAGCTATTACTGTTTTGTCCGAGAAAATACTGGTGCTGCCTCTTTTTTAAGTGTCTGTGAATCAAAGGGTAGAAAAAGATCAAATACCTTACTAATATTATATTTCCTATTGAGATCACAATGTTGTTTCAGCCAGATTCCAATATATTTGTAATATGAGGGTAATAAAAAAGTTTGCAGTCTACTCTTCTGATGTATATAAGGCTAACTTACTCCCGAGGACCTATACTACAACTCATGCTGGTAATATTAATTGCATTAAAATAGGCTGATGAATGAGAGGATAGTTGGAATGACTGTGAGAAGGTAAAAGGTGAAACAAATAATCATAAATTCAGGGAAGACAATTATAAAATTGCAAAATCTAAGTAGGAAATAGGTCTCAGGAGAATGCCATAGGGAGGGACTATGCTAGATTCATCTCATATTTCTAGCTAAGTTCCTTCAGGAATGAGTATTCAGAAGTGCAGTCAATGTAATGAAAGAAAGAAATACTCAGGTAATATTGCCAAATATGAAGCTTATGGAAGTTAGCATTACAATAATTACATATAAATCATATAAATAATTACATATAAATCAGCCCCATTGTTGTTTTTTCATGCAAGTTTTTCCTATTAATACAAAATGTAAACCTTCTGTATTCTCATTCTGTTATCATTTAACATCACTGAAATTCAATACGTAAATGAAAAGTTTTAGCCTCAGGAGAAAAGATGAAGCCAACTAAACATGGACTTAGACCTTGAGGGAAAGAACTGGAAATTTTGAGCTTCTTCCCTCTATAGGGCCTTACATGTTCAAACTGCTGCATGAGCATTCATTAGTGAAAAACGTCTCCTTTCATCATCTCATGCTAATTACTGAGAGAAGAAGCAAAATGTGAGTAACACAAATGTACACTGCACAAGATAGCACCCTGCCATGTATTAATTAGCATGAGAGTAGGAAAGAAAAACCTTCTTTAGGAAATATCCCAGGAGTGCAAAAGGAGCAGGAAGGGATAATCCTTTTTCAAAGCACTTGAAGGTAACTTGAAGGTAAGAAAAAAAGACAAACAAAATAAGCAAATCTTAATGAAAGGACTGAATGCAATATTTTGTTGCTTTTTTTCTTTTTCAAATTGTCATAGTGAAAGGGGAAGTATCTTTTAAATGACGAATCTTCATTCATTCTCACTTAGCTTGCTGCCTTGTATTCAGATAAAATAGTAACTGTCTGCACCTCAATTAAATATTATTACAAATGCATCTTAGATTATAACCCTGTTTGTTCCCCATAGTGAGCTTGTAAATCACTTAAGTTGAGCTCTGTGCCTTCCTCAGATGCCCTGCAGGGTGAAGACTGATTTCTCAAACATTTCTTGGAATCAGTCTCTTCCCCAAGGAATTCTCTCACTGGAATTTTAATATGATTTTCCACTGGTTTGTTCTGTTTTAGAAGTCTGTGGCAACATTTCCTTTTCATTTTAATTAATTTTCCCAAAGATTTTCTTTTTCAATGAGAAATGCAAAACTTTGCAACACTTTGAAGAACAACATCTGTTCATTTGCATGGAGAAAATTTTATTTTGTCTGTTATTTTTCATTCCAGTAGTAATTGACAAGCAAGGAAAATGGAAGTATCTTCCATCAGAAGGAAGGGAAATAAGAATTATTTTTTATACATGTGTATAAGGTGAAAGCTATACAGTTGCTTAAAATTATACCAAAGATGTTGTATTTAAAAACTTTGAAACAAACAACAAAAGCCAAGATATTATGACTGTTGAAAAATAATTTGCTTCTGAACAGGCATTTTCATTAAATAAAAATAAGGATTTCTATATGTCAGACTTAACGTCCCTCAAAGCCACATGAGGAGAGTGCTGTTAAATTTTTCAATAACATGAAATCTTAGTCCAGTAGGAAGTGACTTTTCTCCCATCATCTTTTTGAGGCTTGAAATCTTTATGGTATGGGATACTGCTTAAAAATGTAATTCACATCTGGCTTCTGAACTTTTTAGGCACATGAGGAAAGACAGAATATCCTAGCAAAATTCAGAGCGGATTAAGGGAAGACTGAAGCCATGTGGAAAATCATATTACCACAAGTGATCTAAAAACATAGATAAGGATTTAAACAAACAGAGTAATAATTTGATTTTGATTTACCCGCAGATTCAAGGATATGCATGAACACTGCAAACTAATTCAAGGGACTATTACTGTATGTGTTAGTTATGCAATTCCTTCTTAACTGATTTGTCAGAATGCTTCTTCTGGCAAAGAAACTCTTTTTTTTCAAGAGTCCATTACAGCATCCTCCATATCTTTGTTAGCAAAGTGGTAAATTTGATGCCAATTGCTACATTTTTTTCCATAAGTATTTAATAATCTGTAACTTAAGGGCTTCCTAACCCAAATATTTTGAAAACCAAAGCAAAAGCAAGCACAGAGAGTTCTTTGTAAAGCCACAACACATATCTATGATACTACACAAACAAATGATGAAAAGCAGATATCATTAATAAACGGTGTTGATAAATATCTCTATGCATTTCAAATAACTGAATTTTGGATTAACATCTCTGTGCTTTGCAATAAGTCTAGAGTATATGGAAATAGCTGTGGTAATTTTTTTTCCACTGTTAATTATCTGTTTTTCCCAGGACAATCAGAAAATCATCTCCACTGTAGAAAAAAATATGAGATTACACAGAAGAAAATTATAATGGATTTAGAATTCAATATTCAGATTTTAAGTTTACTTTATTGCACAAACCTTACATTTTGACTTGACTAATTAAAAAAAAAAAAAAAAAAAAAAAAAAATACAAGTAGGGAA
>VYXF01009739.1:157607-170288 GCA_013397295.1 Polioptila caerulea
CAGAGCAATCAGGTGAGGAATTGCAGCTGTGCTGGAGCTGTGCCCAGGTCTCCAGAGGCCAGCTGCAGTTTCAGTTCCAGCTGTGAGTCACTCTCTGCGTGAGCTTCAGGGCTGAAGAAGACAGCTCAGATGTTACCAGCTTCCCTTCTCCCTGCCTGGGAGCTGGAGCCGGCCCAGCCCCTCCCGCCGAGCCGTGGGCCGTGGCTGCTCCCAGGGCTCAGCAGGGCTCAGTCGGCAGCTGCTGGGCACCGGCCAGCCTTGGCTCACTCTCCCTCTCCTCCCGGCTTTGTCTGGCCAGGAATGCCAGGGCAGGGCAAGAGGGGGAAGGAACTCGGCCCAGCCTGACCATGAGAAGGAGCTAGGCCGGGCTTCTTACCTCTCCTCTACTGGAAACCAAAAGAGAGAGATTTCCAGAATCTCCCCCAAAAATGTGTATTCATGAAGGTGTATCAGCCCTTTTAATACGGTTTACTCCTGTGTCAATACTACAGAACTATCCAATCAATTTAAACTAGGACACTCATTCCTAGCAATTTGAACATGGGTTTCGTGCATATCTTGCTGAATAAAATGAGCCCAAATACTAAGATACAAAAAGAGATTGTGGCTGTGAAGTTCAAAAGTGTGTTGCCTCATTTCCTTCAATTCTGCTAATTGCTTAAAAATCTAATACGTATGGGAATTGTCAGCTTAGTTATAACGCTACTGCTAAACCCTTGATGAATAGGTTGCAGATGTCACATACAGCTAATGTAGGCCAAGACAAGAGCAGTTGAGTTAAAGGGACTACATCAATGGATGTATGATAATTTAGACCTACACCGCCTTCTCAAACAATTGTTCCTGCAAAGTAAGGAGAAGGATAGAGATGATTTGCTTTCTCTAAGAAGCAACGGGATGAACATCTGTCTTTATGGAAGAGTGATACTTCCAAAAGCTTAGCTTTAGGACACCTCCATTAGGAATGACATGTTCTAAACTCAAAGTAAGTGAATTTTAAACTCTTCATCCAACAAAAAAAAAGCTTAAGTAGTACCTGGAAATTTACAGGTACAAAGCCTTTAGCAGGCATGATATTAAATTAATCAGTTACATTAATTTTCAGGTCAAAAATAATTAACTATGTATTGAGAAGGATTCTTGTCTTCTCAAGCGGAATCATTAACTACTGTCTTCACAAATGCATAAAATGTACCAAGGTGAGGATACACAGTATTCTGGGCAAGTCATAGATCTGTACATTTATCAAATGCCTGACTTTAGGACCAGACATGTGATGAAGTAAAAAAGGACCATGAAAACTACAGACTATCACTGAAGGCAACTAGTGTGTTTACAAATGCACAGAACCCATCTGTTTAACTAACAAGACATTCTGTCAGCAAGAACGACCAACAGAAGTGATCCCTTTTATACATTGGAGAACATATTTTCCCAGATCTTTTCCAACTGCAACATACCATTATAATTACTTTTAGATTTAATTTCCCTAAACTTAGGCATACTAAAATCCAATTTCTTTTAGTTTTCCAGACAAACTACTTTTTAAAGTTTTTATACTTTATTTTTTTGCTATAAATTTTCAAAGTAAGTTTTTATCTTAAGAAAATTTCAAACCCTGGTTGGACCTATAAATATTCAAGCTGCAAATTCAAGCACTGAAAAACTGTAGATCTTAGAAGATCCACTAGAGAAAGTTATATTTTATGTTTCTACTGGTAAGAGTAAAACCAATACTCTCTATTTCACTGAAATGTGGAGAAAGTCCTCTCAGCTGAATGTTTTTGAGTCCATAATCCTTTGGAGAAAGATGACATTTTCTATGGAAATCTGTGCTACAATATTAGATTAAAATACATGAGGCAGGTACGTACTGAAGGACATAATATATGCATGATGGAATAAAAGAGAAATGTCACTGTAGCACAAAGAGGTTACTGGAGGTTATTTTCTTAAAATCTTTCAGTCTGGGGGAGGTAGTGAGGGAGGCAACTTTTATATCAAAAGGTCATTTTGGTCTAGCAGTCTAGAGATATTCAGCTAGACAATCTGTTTTTCTCTGTGTGGTTGTTCCATCCTTTCAAGGCTATGTCTTTAGCACTCAAAACCATCTGGAATGAAATGTTTTCTTTTGAATGTCAAATAATTGCTTTTTACCTCTTTAATAAATATGGAGATAGATATATATATATATATGAAAAATAAGTATATTATGAAAACATGCATGTATATAATGACTGCATATATATATATAATCACTGAGGTTGGAAAAGACCCTTGAGATAACTGAGTAAACCCAGAAATGCCAAGTCCACCACTAAGTCATGTCCCTAAGTCCCATATGTCTTTGAAATGCCTCCAGGGGCGGAGATCCCACTGCCCTGAGCAGCCTGTTCCAGGGCTTCACAACCCTTTCAGTGAAGAAATTTTTCCAATGTACAATCTAGGGGTCCTCTGGCTCTAATTGAGGTTGTTTCTCTTGTGTTATCACTTATTACCTGGGACAAGAGACTGACTCCCACTTCGATACGTCCTCCGTTTACATAGTTTCAGGGAGCAGTAAGGTCTTCCCTGAGCCTTTTTAGCTTTTCCAAGCTAAAAAAAACCCAGCTTCCTTAGCTGCTCCTCGTAAGATTTGTGCTCCAGATCTTTCCCCACTTCCACAGCACTTTTCTGTACATGGTCCAGAGCCTCAATGTCTTTCTTGTAGTGAGGGGCCCAAAACTGAACACAGTACTCAAGGTGTGGCCTCAGCAGTACTGAGTATAAGGGAGTGATCACTGCCCTGATCCTGCCAGCCACACTATTTCTGACACAGGCCAGCCTGTCTTTGGCCTCCTTGTCCACCTGGGTACATGCTGGGTCATGTTCAGCCACTGTCAAACAGCACCCCCAGGTCCTTTTCCACTGAGCATCTTTCAGCCACTCTTTCCCAGCCTGTACAGCTGCATGGGTTTCCTGTGACTCAGTGGAAGGACCTGGCTCTTGGCCTTATTGAACCTCATGTAATTGGTTTCATCAGCCCATTGATTCATCCAGTCCAGATCCCTCTATAGAGCCTTCCTTCCCTCCAGCAGATCAACAAACATCCTGCCCAACTTGCTGTCATCTTCCAACTGACAGCAAGTCAGTTCGCCCGACCCCCTTGTCCAGATCATTGATGAACGTGTTAGGCAGGACTGGCCCCACCACTGAGTCTTGGGGAGCATTCACCACCACTCTCTGGGCCTGAGCATCCAACCAGTTTTTTACCCAGCAAAGAGTACACCTGTCTAAGCCATGGGCTGCCATGACTTTACTAAGTCTATGTAGATGGCATTTACAGCCTTCCCCTCATCTATTAAGCATGTCACCCTGTTGTAGAAGGAGATCGGGTTGGTCAAGCAGGACCTGCCTGTCTTAAACCCATGCTGCCTGGGCCTGATCCCCTGGCTGTCCTGTGCATGCCATGTGATGACACTCAAGATCATCTCCTCTATGACCTTCCCTGGCACCAAGGTCAGGCCTTAAATTCCCAGAATCCTCCTTTCAACCCTTATTGGAGGTTGGTGTCCCAGTTTTTAACATCCAGTCAACTGAGACCTCCCTAGTCAAACAGGACTCCTGATAAATAATGGAAAATGGCTCAGAGGCACTTATACCAGCTTCCTCAGCACCTCAGGGTGGATGGATCCCATCCAGATCTGTTGACTTCTTGAATTATGGGAGTTTCAGGCTGGTCCTCATCCATCTCAGTCCAGCTCAGGGGCAGGGTAACCCAAGAACAATTGGTCTTACTGTTAAACATTGGGGTAAAGAAGGCTTTAATTAACTCAAGCCTTTTCCTCATCCTTTTTCGCTGTTTTTCCCCACATTCAATAAAAGAGTGTGATTTTCCTTAGCCTTCCCTTTTAATTTTTTTTTCTGATGCATTTATAGAAATGTTTTTTATTGCCTTTTATGCCAATAGTGATATTAAGTTCTAGTTAAATTTGGGGCCTTCTAATTTTCTCCCTGCATAATCTCTAGATATCCTTGTAGTCCTATCTTTGTTGCCTGTCCCTTCTTCTAAAGACTATGAAATCCCCTTTTATCCTCTGAGTACATAGAAAGTATTTATGTTGAACTGTGACTTATTTAATTTATGAATTAGTATCTAATGTTATATTAACCTGACTAATTTGACTAAAATACTGTGAATTTGATAATATTGAGAAACAAGAGTCCACATTCATCAAGATTTTAAATATCATTGTGGATGAGTTAGATAAAATATTTTCCTCTCTTCAACAACTATTGTATGGCCTTCTAATGTATTTTTTTAATTATATCTGCTGTAATAGAAATAAATAAGGGAGTTGGGAAATTTTTGGTTTTAAGCAAAATAAGAGAAATTATCCATGGAGTCTTTGCCTTCCCTCCCTCTGGTCACACTTTTCAGTTTTTGTTAGTATCCTATTAAAAGCAACAGCAAAAGGATTAATATTTTCATAGTGCTTTTATGTTAGTGCTTGCATGAGATCTCTATGGGGGCAACCCTTTCATTTACGTTTTCATTTCTTTTTCTGAACTAAGAAAATAATGGTTTGTTTCTCACTAGGAAGGCAAAGTGGATGGTAACATTGCCACCACAGTTCTCAGCATTCTTGAGAGAAGGGGTGCATCTGAAATTCCTATTTAGGCAGACAAACCCCACAAAATCTAAAACTATGAAAATACATTTTCAAAGCATTTCCCAAGAGAGTATGTTTGACATATTATACCTTTCTACCTTAGGAGATTTAAAGCTGAATCAAATTTGGAAAAGTGAGGTTGTATTTTATAGTGAAAATTTCACAATACAGCCATGTGTCCCTAAAGTCCTTAAAGAATGATCGTTGTCCTGATAGCTATCTTATGGTTTCTAAAAAATGATGAATTGCTTTTGAGATTTATACATCTGCTACTAAAAATGCATGAAATGTTATGTCTGGCTGGCTTTTTTTAGAAGAAAACCCTTCACTTAGCAGACCTAGACATGATGCAAAAGGATATTGCAACTCAATGGCATGAAAGATTGGAAGCATTTTTCAGCTAGGACCTAACAGCTCCTAAAGCTTTCTTCACAAAGTATAAGGCAATGTAAAGTTGCTATGGTCTTCACATTCGAACTCCTTTTTGACAGACAATGAAATATTATCGTGAATTAGGTCTTACATGAATTAAGCATTAATTAAAAACAAAAACAACCATACAAAAAAAACCAACAAAAACACAACAATCCAAAACCAACCCAAAAAACTTTTTAGTTTTGATTTCAAAATTTTGAGAAATAATGAATTCACTACATCAATTGACAAGCTGTCCTAGCAACAACACTTCATTCCAAACATGCATGCTTCCTCATTTGAATTTATCTAGTTTGAAATTTAATACTTCTAGATTACAAAAACCGTGCTAAATTGAAGAGCTTCTGGAAATTTCCTTTATGACAGAGGTGGCACCAGAACCAAACCTAGAGGCTACTCTGTGCATTTAATTGACATCTCTCTAAACAAGTGCACAAGGGAGAGCTTCATACAAGATTGGTGCACAAGGGAGAGCTTCAGGTACAGGTGCCTTTCTGTACATTGGGAGAGCTAACATGGCAAGTGCCTTCCAGCCTGGGGACTAAGGTTACATCTGCTGGAAATGGGGACATGTTCCTCTCACTGGTCATCAGATGTGGGAATTAGTAAAGGTAAGAAGGCTTCCAGAAAGTTGTAAAAGCAGGCCTCAGAAACAGAAAAGAACAGAAAACTCAAAACCAAGCTGCAGCTCCATAGTCTGAAAGTAGAAAAGTTACAATAGTATAGCAAGCAAGGACATGAAACAATAGCTTGAGTCTTAGGCTTGGCTAAGATAGACCTTAAGACTGCAGAAAAATACGCCTAGCAAGATAGTAGAAGGTTTCAAGCTTAATAATGAAATATTGTGTATTGTTAATAGAAAGGATACAAGCAAGCATTGTGTGAAGCAGGTGTACATGTGCTTTTAGTGACTAGCTAGAATAACTCTCTGTAAACTTTAGCAATATGCTATTGGCTAAAAGGTTTTTAAAATGTTCTCGAACAAAGAAATCTTTGGCTGCTGTTGGTGAGACGTGAGCTGTTGTCATCTTCCCGTTGTCTCAACCGTGCTGGGAGACTGATGCTACAATAAAAGCTCGAGACGAGTCTCCCAGCAATCCCATCCTGGTCATGTAGAGGAAACACCAACACAACCAGAGAGATCAGTGCTGCTCCTCTGCCTCACCTCTTGAGGAAGTTGTAGAGTGTTACAATGGCATTGTTCTAGTTCTGGCTCAAAAATTAACATGTCTAAAGTTAACATGTCTGACTTAATGTAGTCCAGACTGAGAATATTGTCTGGGTATGTGATAAAAGTTCTTGTGGGCAGCCTGGATGTTTAACTACAGCTGTGGGAAACAGCCTCAATGCTGACAGGTTATATTTATTCTCTCTATATTGGCTATATTCTGTATCTATGGCTATATCCTCAGTAGAAAATCCTCATCCTGTTTAGGCAGAGCAGGGCAGGCAGGATGAGTCCCTTGGCACTGCCTGTGTTTGTGTGAGGGCTCTGCGTGTCTGTCTGCATTATCTGGGAAACTGGCAGTTTACTGAACAATAACTTACTGCACAATGTGGTGTGCATGTGAGGTCTGCAGGCACGTTCACTGCTGGTTGGAATAGAGGGCATGCCACCTGTCTGCAAGATTGGCAACTCCAAATCAATATGTTTGTTTCTGCACCAGAAACTCATTTCCCGTGGACCCATCCCATATGATCCCAAGAGTTTTCAAAGCTCTGGTTTACCAGGACAGTTCATTCTGTGCAAAAGGACTCTTTATGTTTAGGTGATGCTTAATTGTCTCTAGTCACTTTTGTTACTGATTGGTGCAAAATTCTCTCACTTTTCTCTCAAAAATACAGTCAATAAAATACAGAGCACATGCCCAGGGAGGGGTGGTCATACCCTGGATGGGGTAACTTTGGGATGGAGCTGTGCCTTGATATTACAATTAGGTTATAATGAACCAAGATTGTTGGAAGAGAGTGATTTCACCACAGCTGCAGGCTCACCAGCAGAACATCTCCCCTGCCTGCCCTGGCTGACAGGTGCTGGGCCATTTCTCAGCTGCAAGGTACCATCGAGTTCCCCTCCCTGCAAGGATTCCAACAGAGCTGGGCCATGGTGTCTCCACTCTGCTCCGCTCTCTGTTCCATCCCCCTTTGCAGGTGCTATGGATGCAGATTGTGGGTGTGAGGAATCATCATGGAAAGGAATAGCTTTTGAACATGACAATTGCATTTCCTCCAGGGATTAGCAACTTTATTTGACTCTGTAATACTTGTGCTGTTATAACTTCTGTGAAGATGCAATACAACTTCTCAGTGTCCTCCAATTTTATCCCCAGTCCCATACTAGGAATTTAATTTTTTTCTAATTCTGATTTTATTATGACATGCTTATACTAAATATGTTCATCTATTTTAGTTCTAGTTCATCTTTTTTATATATTGGCACAACATTAATTTTTGTTCCAGATGTTTCCTGAACATCCTTCACGTTTCAATACTTTTGAAAATCAACCTTGACAGTGTCGAGAACTCCTCTGACACTTCTTCTATAATTCTTTGATGGAAATTACATAGACATGCTGATGGTACATCCAAGTGAGAGGAGAGGGAGAGTTTAACATCCTTCAGAGTAACTTTTGTAATGGAAATTTTTTTACCGTGAATTATGAAGGGACTATATTCTCTGGATGTTTCCTAAAAGAGAACAGAAAGAGAGAAGGAAACTTTTACTTTTTCCACTGATAATCATTGTGAATTCGTTATATTTTATTTTATTCCATGTTCAAACACAAGGAAGCCATGCCCCAAACAGAAAAACTAACCACCTATTTTCCTTGCTTATTTGTTACCCTGGAAGCTTTGGGTCCATAACTTTGTGTTCAAACAGCTTTGCCATGATGGGCATGGATGGGAGAATTCCCAGGAGGCCTCCCAGTGCTCTACAGTCACATTCACCCACAGAAAACACATGGCAGGAAAAGGCACAGAGATATTAATTTCACTAAACAGCTGAAAGGTTGTAATTACATTTTACATTTTGCTATGTCTTTACTTCTACATGGATATTGGTCACATCTACACTAAAATAAAAATGAAAAAGAAGCTGAATCAACAATCTAGACAAAATCTACTTGATGGATATCTTAACCCTACTCCATACACCTCAGACTTGATGTAGCAATTGCTCCCATCCAGAGTGTGGAAAGAGCTCAAAAACATTGCTTCCACTTACCCTGACTTAATGTAGGAAAAGTGATTTTTGTTTTCCTCAGTCTGTAATACTTGTTTATAATTCTGAGATGTTAACTTCCTACTGTGCTGATCAGAGGGAGTATACTTAGTAATCCTGAGTTATTAAGCTCCATATTTTAAGGGATAAAAGAGAATGAGGGAAAAAGAGAAAAAGGGATAAAAGACTGGTCTCTTCTCTTTGTAGACAGAATGAACAGCTAGGGTTTTACGTTTACTCTATTTAGGATCCATTTCTTTGTTTGCTATTACTGGTTTGTTTTACGTTATTTTCTCTTAATTTTAGATCTTAAACAGAATTTTTTATTTGTAAAATGTACGGCCAAAATTAAATAGGCAAGATACCGCATTTTTGGTAGATCTGACGTCTCCTTTTCAATGGTCACTAAGCTGTGGAATTATAGTCAAAATATTCCTGACACCAGTGGTCTTATAAAAATAATTACAAACCCTTTACTTAAGATATAATAATATTAAGTAAACTTCCTTTAAAAAGTTGATCTGCATCACAGTATTTCAAATGCTGTTTGCCCTCTGACTTGTAAGTTTTAACTTATCACAATTATACTTTTGTGTTTGTGTTTTGTGATTAATTCCATCTGCAAAGCTCACGTCTGCTGATTGTTTATGTCTGTAATCAGCTGTGCAATCAGACAACTAAAGGAGTTGAATAACTCAACTAGTTTGCTTGCATTTCCAAAAAACCCCTGCAAGTATGGGGTGGGGGCAGTATCATCTTGTCATTAGTGAACAATAATCAAAGACTTCTCAGCTCTTCGTTGGATTTTAGAAAGGGCTGAGGCTTTCCAATGGTGATGATTCTTAGTCCAAGCATTTTGAACACAGACAGTTCTGCATTCCTGGGGCAAGGTGCTCTGGGCACTGAAGGTGGCTCCTGACACCAAAGGGGATTCAGTGAGGTCTGAATTGCCATCTGGCCACTCTGCAGCAATCACATGATCACTGATTACATGCACATTTTGCTCGTGGTCATGGATACCTTTTTCCTGTCTTTCCTTTGGGATAACATGATTAATGTCAGTTACTTTATGTCATAGAAGCTCTCCTTGCTTACAATACTTTAGTAATTCATTCTGAATGTACATGGTAAATGTGGTCCATGCAATGGGTTGGCTTTGCATTTCAGGAACCCCAGTGAATTAGCTTTAATCTTCAGCATAAAAGGGATTTTTATTCCAATCACTAACGATAACCATGCCAGCATGCTGGGCTGTAAACCGAGAAATATGAGGATAAGATTCACTGTAAAACAAAGATCTAGGTGGTGTTTCCCCATAAAAATCCTTGATGAGGTGATAAATTTTATCTTTTGAAATATAAATCTCAGGTTGTTTTTCACTTAATTAGTAGAATGCACATTTTCCCTCTTCACATTTGAAGTAGTTTGTGTTTTCCCAGGGTATCTTTAAGGTCAGAGTCTGTTACTGAAGACGAGGACTCTGTCAATTAATAAGTGCAAACAACCATGGGAACTTGGAATTCTTGGACTTTTTGGTTTTGAATGGATTATATAAAATTTTATCAGACATTTCTTCAAATATTTTACTTTTAAGGAGAAAAGTTACTGAGCAAAACAGATAAGAACAAATTTTTGCTTTTTCTATGGGTACAAACCTCAGCTATTAAAATAATATTAATTTGGCAAGAACAGTTGAATTATTTTGGTTATAAAGGCAAATGACATTAATTCAAGATGTATACATCTTCAAATGTAATGCCATACATTTGAAGAGAGCATTTATCTTACTTCTTTTTATGTAAACCTAACAGAACTTAAAAATACCATACCAAGAATCACATCTCACCCACAAAACTCAGCAGAGAAGATGGCATTTAATCAGCAGTATTAAAGTCACATACATGTTGATGACTTTGTAGATTCAAAGATGAAGTCATATGAACCATAGTGTTCAATCTTGCCAAACATATTGATCGATTGTTAGGAATTTAAATATATATTAATCCTTGCATTTAACTTGAAGCACACACTAAGCCCAAATATTTATACCTGGCAGGGGGATGGGAAGAGGAAGGTAACAGGGGAGAGAGAGATGGGCTAAAAGGAGATTGCCTGCCTATACTTGTGTGATGTATAGCCCATTTAACAGAGGATTTTATGAGCTGCAATTACCCATGCCTCTCATGAGAGATATTTTTCCTTCATTCTAGACATCCTAGTAAAAAAAAATGTGTGCACACTTTTAGTCTTATCACTGCCACCAAAACAGGTAGGAAGACGCTATCATAATTTGCAATAAATCATTATAGCCTCCAGTATTTTTGAAAATTTTCCATAGAATTGTTCACACCAATTAATTGCAATAAACTTTGCCTAGCCTGATGTCAAAAAGTGGATTGGATATTTAGCTATAGAACAAATTCAGTGCCCAGAACTAATGGAAATCTTCCAGCAAAACACAATCCTCCTAAAGCCAGGTATTTTCTAGTCTCTAATGGTAATTTGTCCTTATCAAGGTCTTAGAGACAGCACATCTGAGAAAACAATTTTATTCTGTCCTG
The DNA here is from genome assembly GCA_013397295.1 of Polioptila caerulea. Taxonomy (NCBI): domain Eukaryota; kingdom Metazoa; phylum Chordata; class Aves; order Passeriformes; family Certhiidae; genus Polioptila; species Polioptila caerulea. The sequence continues at coordinate 168,479 of VYXF01009739.1, forward strand.
GTTCCAAACATGACAGGGTTAATTTTTGCAGTAGCCAGGAGGGGGCATGGCTGAGATCCACCTCATGTTATTGCTGGGGGCAGGAGGAAGGGATTCTCTCTTCCAGGGAGAAGGTATTTCTTCTGGTCAAGAAAATGTGGCAGAGGGAGACATTCGATATTGTCTGTTTTCAGGGAAATTATGTGAAAAATTCCTTTCTTGTACCATTTGTTATGAATATTGTTGTTGTTACTGGTTTTTTTCTTGTCTCCTTGCTGTTGCCAGGAAATTGTTCTTATCTCAACATATGATCTTTAATTTTGTGCCTCTCTTGTCTCCCACCATCTGAAGGAGAAAGGGAGGGAAAAATTGGGTGGAGCGAGCCGTAGCATGGGTTTAGTGGGAACACTAATTTGGAGAACACCATTCCTAAATGACCACTTACATGTTTCTGAAGTGACTATTTTGTTTGGCAGTTACTTAACTCTTATAAAAAAACACCAAAAATGAACCAAACAACAGCAAACAAAAATGAAAAACAAAACCTAACCCCCACAAAATGAAACAAAACCCAACTAATGCTTCCATAAAAAAGACATTTTAGTAACAACCAGGTTTAGGGGAAGGAAAAGCAGAAAGGTTTGTAAATTAATGAATTAAGAATGCAGGGTATTGTGTAAAAATAACAGGCAGAGTAGAACCAATAACTGTGAGCGTTCCCAAAGGATAGTCTCAGTCACCTTTGTAAGAACATATCTCAGATACTTAGGATACAATCTCTCCCATATAGGCTTTCCTAAATATGCAATTCAATTTTTGGTATGCTCAATATGTCAATTAGAAGCAGATACAATAGAATTACAGATTATTTACAGATTAGTTATATAGGGTACTGATAGTACCACAGAAGAGTAGAGGTAGAGGTAGCTGTAAATCTTAGTCCACAACTGAGGTAAATGTTAATGTAGTTAGCTTGCTCTGCAAAGGATGTTACATGTTACATGCTGTTATTTGCTAAACATCAGTCTAGGCAGTCTACACCCAGAAATGTCACCTACACTATCACAGGAAAAAGAAATGCAAATCTCTTCATGGGGTGCCCACACTAAGTGTTTAGTCCTTTAGGCAGTGTCTCTTTAAAGCAGAGTTTATTGTGATAATTCCATTTTCTGGGGAAGGTTGGTAACCTAAGTATCACAGAATCACAGAATCACTAGTTTGGAAGAGACCTTCAAGTTCTTTGAGTCCAACCCATTCCCTAACACCTGAAATAAACCATGGCACCAAGACATCCAATCTTTTCTAAACACATCCAGGGATGGTGATCCACCTTCCCGGGCAGACCATTCCAGTACTTCATGACTCTTTCTGTAAAAAACTTTTTCCTAATATCCAGCCTATATTTCCCTTGGCACAGTTTAAGACTCTGTCCTCTCGTTCTGTCGGTTGCTGCCTGGTGAAAGAGACCAACCACCACCTGACTATAAACACCTTTCAGGGAGTTGTAGAGAGTGATAAGGTCACCTCTGAGTCTCCTTTTNCGGCCCCCCCAGGTCCCTTTCTGCCTGGGCACTGTCCAGCCACACCAACCCCAGCCTATAACATTGCAGGGGATTGTTGTGGCCAAAATGCAGTGAATAGTAAAAGTAAATATCATTGAGAAATATCCAGGATTTTTAACGCTTGGAAGGAGAAGAGCTAAACAGATCTTTTAAACAGAAATGTCTTCCACATCAATGCAGTGAATGGGCTGGCCTAATGATCTTTCCTTCCTTCCTTCCTTCCTTCCTTCCTTCCTTCCTTCCTTCCTTCCTTCCTTCCTTCCTTCCTT